>KN894460.1:0-17455 GCA_000934455.1 Apostichopus parvimensis
ATCGAATTACAGCATGTCGATGATAACTGTAGAATTTACTTTTAAAACCAAGAAGTTTGTCTTAAGACCATTTTTCACTCATTCCATGTCAAATCTCGGATTGGCTGCTGCTGGACCCTCTCCAAAATGACCACCCACATTGCATGAAGTAAGCATACCTGTATTATGAAAATTTCAGTTGCATTGCTTCAAAATTGGCTGAATCACACTTCATACCGGAGCTGTGGCCGAGTGGATGAAGGCGGGCGTACTTGAAGCAATGAGGCTTAGCAATCGTGAGGTTCTGGGTTCGATACCTGGCCAGGTCATAGTAAATTAGGTTTTTCATTCAAGAGCAACCTAGGCCAGGGTATTCCCATCTGATATGACTTTTTAAATTGAAAAGATTCCAAATTTGAGTTAAATTGTTGAATTGGAAGCCACCCATCGTGTAAGTTGTAATCCATACTGCACTACCTTTAATACTGTACACATGGTACATGTACATACTGATTGACATTCATTTTATATAGTAAAGTCTTTTATTTAAACTTGTGAATTAAACCAGAAGCTGACAGTATTTTGCCAATATTATTTGTTTATATGACATTGAAATATGCACAGTATTGAATTGAATGACCTTGAAGTACAATACTCACAAAAAAATCTTTTTGTTAAAACCCAGACATTGAAGATTCTTTTCATTTAAACATAAGGCAAAATCCCCTCCGAAATTGTTTATACAATCCGGGTGGTACTATATATATCTCTCTCTTGTAGTGAAAATAATCAATTTTTTTCAAAATGACACGTTTGAGTTATTGGCTGTCAAAGGCGACCACTGTTGTGTACACAGCAGAGCCACTGTACAACCTAATGTTGAGAAAAGCTAGAATCCTTAAAGTTGGTAAGTTGTAAGAGCTTTATTGGTATAATTAAAGTGAAAAAAACCCTCACAGATAGCCTGAGTATTGTACTTCAAGGTCATTCAATTCAATACTGTGCATATTTCAATGTCATATCGAATTATGTCTTAAGTGGTAACTGCAGAATTTACTTAAATACAAAGAAATTTTTTCATTAGACCATTTTTTCACATGATATATTTCTGTTTATTAAATATTATGTGAATATAAACTTTTGACTGAAGTGTTTTACGTAGCCTTTAAAATTGATATCTTCATGCTTCTCATCTGATTTCTTTTCCTTTTGACAGAGTTACAACCTTCATGTCAACGGTGTCTTTCACTGCTCCGTGCGGTATTCGCAGTTCCACGACTTCCACGAACAGCTCAAGAAGGAGAGTGGCAATTCATTTTATGGCTCTGACCGGTTCCCTCCCAAGAAACTCCTCCCTCTCACATCTGTACAGAAGAAGGAGAGGAGAGAAAGATTAGAAAAATACATTCAAGCAGGTGAGTTCACCCGGCTGGTTGTGTCTTCAAGCTATTTAGTCTCCTGTTGTGCTAGCCAGCCAAGATAATATATGCAGTTGTTTCGAGGATATCATAATGAAGTGAAAAATTTTGCGAACTTAAACGGTTACATAAGTTGCAAACTTAATTTTGTAGACCGTGAAAGCAACGGGCTATTAATCCAGGTTGTATTAATTTATGACTTTCAGTTCAATCTGAGAAATGATCCTGTGAACATCAGTGGCTGATCAATTAAAATGACTGGACTATTTAATAGTAAGACTACTACACCAGTTGGTCAGATGCAACAAGAACAACTCAAAATGGAGAACGAACTTACTGTCATAGCCTCAGATTAAATGTTGACCAAAAATACCTTACAAACCTTTGGATAAAAGTGTTTCATGCTAGAGTAATCATGAAACACTTAATGGTTAACGATTCATCAGTTTCATATCATGATATATATCTTACTGTTTTATCACAGACTTTACTGTAAGTGAGATATCCAAAGAAAGTGTAACACACTTCTTACTGTACATACATTTCATTTGTATAGTACCTGGTGGAGGTGCGGGGAATTGGGTGCTGCAGGTGTTACCTAATTTGCCTTTAGGATTGCGCTACCCATATTTAGGGATTTTAACTGGCTGGGATGAAGTTACCAATGCTTTATCGATCAGTTTCGGTAGTACTTGAATTTTGCAATAGTATGAACTGTTCCATTATATACTGTACCAGGGTTCGCAGGTTTCTTCCGGGGGTGGAAAAAACCGCGGAATAAACCGCGGTTTATTCCACTCGGAAGAAATAGGTTTCTTCCAGTTTCTTCCGGACAAAATGGAAGAAACTCATTTTTTGGGGAAAAACTGTTGATAAAGTTTCAGAACAACCTGCAATGATTTCTAACTATGTAATAAATGGACAAGAAGCCCTATAGTGTCATCTAGGTAGTCTATATCTAGGTTTGGAGCACATGACCTGCTTCCAGCATATACTGTACACAATATAGTACTAGGCTACTAGCATCGGACAATTCAGGGACCAACTATGGGCAAGCTATATTTTACAGACCAGGATGGTCCTGACTATAGCCCAGTTCTTAGTTAAAAACTAGTTTCTGAGTGGAGGGGCAAGTGTTCCCTGGAAATTAGTGTAGGCCTACTACAATGCACACTCATTACTACGATTACATTGACCACTATGACCATATTTTCATCAAGACATGAGGGTTACAGATTCGACTGGAAGTTGTAGTGTGAAATGAGGGCTGGCTCGTGGCCAGCTGTGTTTAATTGTGGATGTTTGTTCTTTTTGCTGTTGGGATGACAAGTACTCCTGTTAACTACAAGGTGTAATTTAGGGAGTTGCAGAAAATAAACTGTTGCCTAAATCTAACAGATATTGTTCGGCTATTTTCTTGGTGTTCATTGTATTAAATCCTCAGTTCATGGGCCAATCCAGGTTAATAATCATTCATACAGTATGGCCAGTTATGCAGTTCTGGTTGATGGGGGGATTGCGAGATGATAAGTACCTGTAGTCCTTCAATATTGTGATTTATAAGCAAACATCTTTTGGTGTAGGAAAACAACCCAAAATTATAATCAAAACAAAAATATCATATTTTAATGGTTTCAATGGTATGCATTTCAGTCAGATGGTGGTAAACTATTTGTCTCTTTATCATGTATGTGGGCTGTGCTGCTTATAAGCCAATTTTCACAGTTTCTTCCAGTTTCTTCCGGTTTCTTCCAGTTTCTTCCGGAAGAAACTGGAAGAAACCTGGAAGAAACAGGTTTCTTCCAGTTTCTTCCACGTCCCCCGGAAGAAATAGGTTTCTTCCGGAAGAAACCGAACCCTGTACTGTACATGCTGTTTAGTGCAGTGGAGTAACTTCATCTAATCTAAGAAATAGAACCGGATTGAAGATACATGTTGTATTAATGTTACAAGTTTATAACTCTGACACTGTAGGAGTCTAATATATTAAAATTTAATTTGAGAAGAAAATAATTTCAGTCACTGAAACACGATACTGTAGATTGCTTTTGTGCCAAACTTCCACAGTAACTAGACTTGCAGCATCGTCCTCGGAGTGTTGTAACACTTTACTACTGTTAGTTGTACTGTTTCCTTGTAAATGTACTGTACAGCAAGTAAGGAAGTACTGTATGCCAGGTCTTTATGTTTATTTAAAGTTCATTTATAGTAATACTTGGTTGACCATGTAGCAACTTAATCTTCCCAACGGCCCTTGGAAAATAACATTGAATACTGAATAGGGAAATATGAGAAGAGGAAATTTATCATGCCACAAAGGTCGTAGGTGTTCACCAGGCTGCTGCATTTGATGTCTTGTTGTGCCAGTGGCGAACGGTCAGATTACTTCTGTGAGCCAGCTGGACAGGGTGTCCTTTGATGCTCCTGAGAACGGTGCTCGGGGTAGGATGAACAGAGATGTCGTTGTTCCCTCTCATAACTTCTGTCCTTTGGAGGTACCATTTGAGTGCCCTAACCGGGCACCACAGCTTGTCCTCGGTGAAGGAGGACAGTGTCTTGATCTCAGGGATAAAGATGTCTTCCGGTAGAAAGTTTGATCCGATACCAATCTCACGCCCATGGTTCTCAAACCTGATGCGGGGGTGTAGACAACTTCTCCTCGCTCGCTGACGCCACTGCAATGAGGAACAGTCGGAAGGAAGACCTGACAGTTTCCAAGCAACCAGTTGGAGGCCCTTGATATCTGGGTGCATCTATGTCCCTCTCCTCTGGGATAGGAGATGGAGTGTGTCCGGCAGGATCAGCGGGATGTCCATCAGAAGCCATAGAATCTCTCCGAACCACGGCCTGGGGGGCCAGAATGGGGCCACTATAGTAGTAGTACTCTCCCCTTGGAGCGTCTGTTCGTCTGTACCACCTGGTTGATCACGCAGAGTGGGGGAAAGGCATAAGCTTCAAGGAAATCCCACGCGAACGCCATGGCGTCTGTCTGATAAGCTCTGGGGTGGATTCACCTGGAGCAGAAAACCTGTAGTTTGTTGTTCTGTGGGATTGCGAAGAGGTCTATCATTGGTCTGCCAAAGTCTTCAAAGATCCTGTCGCATGTCCTCTGGAACAAGGTCCACTTGTTGGGATCTACCCAAAGACTTGAGGTGCTGTAGACAGACCAAACGGCAACGCTGTGAACCGAAAGTCCTGTCGGCTGTAGCGGAAGGCCAGATAGCTTTGATGGTCCTTTTATATGGTATGTGTAGGTAGGCGTCTTGTAGGTCTGTGCTTGCCGCCCACATGCCCTTTCTGAGTAGGAGTATAATCAGAGCTAAAGTTTCCACACAGAAATATTTTGGTGTTGAAGGTTTTTGTTCAGAGGTTTCAAATTTAAAATCGGGTGCCAAGAACTGTCCCTTTTTTTTGTCAGCAAAAATGAGGATGGGAAGAGTGGTCCCATCTCGCCAGAAACCTCCACAATTCCTCACTTTTCTAGCAAGGCTTGAATTTCCCCTTCTAGAGCTTTTTTCCGAGTGGGACCCGTGGACCGGAGGTAAATTCTATGAGGTATCCCTCGGATACTGTTCTCTACACCCACTTGTCCACACCCATTAATTCCCATTGCTGGGTAAAGTTTGTTAACCTCTCCCACCCCCCTCACCTGCAATATTGCTGAGGTGAGGTGGGCACCCCAAGGGCCGGACAGTACAAGACGGTTATTTGGCATTAAAGCAAGGGAAGGATTGTATAGGGTTTTCGTTTTCAATGATGTTTGGTATTTTGTCTTGCTCTTATATTGCAGTGAACAATGAAAAAGTGTAAAATTCCTAGCGTAAATTTCACGATTTCATGTTTACAAGCGTTCTTTACATGTATGTAACTTTTCATGTGCAGTCAGTCAGGATGGCCGTATCGTCAACGGCGACCTATTCAAGGGGTTCCTCTTAAGTGCGCAGAAGGAAACGAGACGAGAAGAACCGAGAGATGAATCACTCAATGTTTATCTGATGAATGGAAATAAAGTTACCATCGATATCAAATCTACAGACCAAACGGATGACGTTACAGAGGTACAGTAAAGTAATCGGATCAGGATTTTATATCTAGGTTAGACCGAGGTTAGAGTACTTAATACAGGCATGAGCTTTTTCCACGAATTCACGGAATATCCGTGATTTCTTTTCTACCTTGGGGACAAAAACTATTATCCTAACACACTGTAGCATATGCAAACTGGAGCCTATACTGCAATTTTTGCAAAATTCTGTGATTTTTTTTATACCCCAGACCTATCCCTGTTAATAGTCCGTTAGATGGTGTTTAGTTTTTAACAAACCTGAACAGAAGAACAAAACTTTCTGTTTCTTCTCTCCATAACCATAGTGCCTTCCAATTTTGAAATAAAGGGGGATGGGGAGGGGCAGAAGTATTTTTATCCTAACTTTTCTTTGGAATTAGGGAAGCACTCTACGGTGATGTTAAAACCATCAGCTTTATCCCAAATTTGAATAGCAAAAGTGAAAAATAATGTAATCTAATAGGTGAAACTAACTTTCCGTTTTGTTTTCCTTGAAATTTTGACCAAAAGGAATTTGTACAGGTAACAAATCAAACTTGGGCTTAAAACATTCACAAATTTTCAATGTCCTACCAGAGCATAGTCTGCAAAACTAAAAACACCTGTGAAGACCCCAAGCCCCACCTGTTTTCTTCCCAGTCATCTTTTGATAGCCTCCCTACGCCTCTGATAATATTTTAAAAATTGTTTCTCCCCAGAGGAAAAAACAATATTTCCACAAACACGATTGCTATTTGATGAGATTTTACATATCAGGAAATGTTGACAGCTCTGTAAAGCAAACTTTCAAAAGATATCACATTTCAAGGGATAAATCAACAAGAAGATTAATTATGATTTCCTAGAAGTAAATATAATACATTGATGTAACTCTTAAAGCAAAACTTGCTAGATATCATGCAGTCATAAAACTTTATTGGTTCTATATATTTAATATTTAGGTTTTGTTACTATTTGTTTTTAGGTTTTACATTTTTAAAGCGCTTTGAGCAGCTTTGCTGATTATGCGCTATATAAATATTACTTATTATTATTATTATAAGACACAAAATCTCAATCTTAAATTTGTTCACTAACGACTCAAAAAATTGTTGAAATATGACACTAAGAACTGGATAAAATGAGGAAAGAACAAACCCAGCTGGGTGATGCATGATTGAACTTGTGTTATCCAGGCTGTGTTTTAATTGAGTTGATGAATAGCATCTGAATTCGTCTTGGCTGCCTCCCAGAAGTTTCTAATATTCCCCTTATTTTGTAAAACACATGTGAGATGTCGGATAATAAAGGTATGGAATCGAAGAAACTTGGGATGTTTCTTCATATGCTTTACACTGGACATGAAGAAGTGACATCTAATCAATATAATAATTTTCTGATATAGCATTAATAAACAGGCCCCCGATTTTTTGGGTAAGATGTTTGTTTACCAAGCGTGTTTCGTCATACCATATAAGAAGTACAGTATATTTGCTACTACTTTAAACGTTCCCACCACCGGCACAACACAGTTCGGCAACCGTGTATTTTCTGTAACTTGGGGCCAGGCTGTGGAACGACTTGCCGTCTTTGGTTGCTGATCAATCTACATTTCTCTCTTTCGAAAAAGCTCTGAAGACAGTTCTCTTTAATGAGGCCTTTAAGTATTCCTTTTTTTCTGTCTTGTTGCTGTTTTTGTTCATTTGTATATTTGATTTTTTCCTTGTAAAGCGCCATAGAATATCGTTTTAGTAATGGCGCTATATAAATGCCATATACTGTATATTATCAATGTAACCATGTTACTGGATAGCAGTGAGTTCAACCTACCATAGGTTCTCAATATTGCATTCTTTGTTGACTTTTGCCAAAAATACACAATCAGAGCTGCCGAAGTGAACTGGGTGGATAAATGCAAACTCAACTTATTGATGCATATATATCTTTGCAATTTTTTAAGGTTTCAACGGAAAAGGCACTTTTGAAATTTAATAAAAAAGGTGTAATTTTGCTTAAAACAGTAGCAAAAGGGCACAACTTGTCACAAAAAAATGCCAAATTTGAGGTTACCAGAAAACTTGTACAGTCGGGCATATATGCTCCCCTGTACCCCCTGGTTCCATTGCACTGCCCCTGTTTCTAAGGTAACATGATGGCATTTTTCGAGATGGGCTGTATTGTATCTTGCCATAAATATTTTTAACTTTATGTAATATTTGCAGTTTTATGACTATTTCTTTCCCCTGTGTTAATTGTCATAACCTTTTTTTCACAGGCTGCTGCAGCAAAAATAGGGCTTCCAGACGATCTGGTCTATTTCTTTGCCTTATTCATCATGAAGGAAACGAAAGAGAAACATGCAGAAAGTAAGTACTTGATCAACTCCCGATAGCATCTAGGCTGCCACTTACACATACATAATTTAATGATATAACCATTGTGCTAGTATTCTTTAACCTTGCCAACATAATGCTCTAGAATTTATAAGATTGTTCACTGTACTTAAAACTGATCAATTCCAAAAATGAGAGGGTCTT
The DNA here is from genome assembly GCA_000934455.1 of Apostichopus parvimensis. Classification (NCBI taxonomy): domain Eukaryota; kingdom Metazoa; phylum Echinodermata; class Holothuroidea; order Aspidochirotida; family Stichopodidae; genus Apostichopus; species Apostichopus parvimensis. The sequence continues at coordinate 7,980 of KN894460.1, forward strand.
TAAGTTTCTCTGTAACTGTTTTGGTTGTCAAGATATAATGTGTTAAAGCCCTGGAATGATCCTTTAAGGCTTTGATGTTGATGATGATACTGCATCTGCTCCTCAGTGTAGGCCTGAATGTTAATGTTAATCCTTTAATGTTAATGTTAATCCATTAATGTTAATGTTAACCCATTGTTTTATAAGTATTAAGAATGTTACTGAAGCATGTCCATGTGTTCAAACGCCAATGCAGCACCCATGGATGATATCTTCATCATTTTAAACTTGATACATATGTAAAATTACATTGAACACATGTCATTAAAGGACATAAAAATCTTACATTATCTTTTAGTTTGGTATTGTATCTGAAGAACTGACCTAATGGTGTCTGTTTTAGACTGAATAGTCCAGTCACTTTAACTGATGTACCTCAACTGTTTAAAGGGCCATTTCTTCCAACTTAAAAGTATACTAGAAATACAGCCTGGACTGGTAGCAGTTTTTTTTCTACAGTCAACAATGTATCAACATTTATTTCGTATCTATTGTGCTTAAAGTCACCCTTCTAAGCATTGTCCAAGTACCTTTCGACATTTTTTTTTTAAATGAAAGAATTTTTGAAGTTTTATTCCTTTACTCCTTGTTTTTTCTTGTTGTGTAGTGGGAGGACATGTTGGTAAACATGTGCAATTGTGGCAATTTGTAAGTTGCTAGGATTAATCCATGCTTGTTATAATTTAATACAAATTGTCCGTGAAATTTAATTTTAGGAAGCTATTGACAAATATACTGTTCTTGTTTTCTTTTCATGTCTTTGTCCAGTTGTCAGAAGACTTCAGGATTTTGAGTCACCATACATCTCCCTAAACAGTGCCGAAGGAAGGAATAAACTGGTCTTCCGAAGATGGTATGTCTTTTCCTTAATTACATAATACCTTTATATTTTTATTCATTTGTATATTTATTCCTTACGAAATAGTCTCTTAGGATATATATGTACAATACTGCTGGTCTGTAGTATATATGCAGAGAGTTATGGTTAATATTACGATTACAACACAGACTATGTTGATGGTTAATAGAGTGTGTTTTCACCCAAAGAGACTCACCTTAAAGGGATGATGACTACAGACACAAAGTTAATTTTGATATTTGTTGACTGTTGAAAACCAACTTCCATCTATCCAGGTTATAATTCTATAAACACTTAACACATAAGATTCAGTCTGGTAAAGTCTGGTATTTGTGCTAAATGTTAAGACTAGTTTCCTGTTGATGACATTTTCTGGAACAAGGAAAAGTACTGTACCTCTTATCATAGGCGTAGGAGCCCAATTTGATTTGGGGGAGGGGGGGGGGGCTGTCACGACTTACCTGAAAAATATAACCAACATTTTTCGCGCGTTCAACATGTTTATGTCCATATCATATAGGCATGCATCGGTTATTACACTGCATGCCAATTACATACAATCATTTGCCGTGTTATTACCATTTTTGTGGAAGTCGTTACAATAATAATGATAATAATAAGTTTAACCATTGAAAAACAAATTGCATATTTATTTTTCTTTCAGTAGGTGCCCGAAAAATTCTCAGCACGTTGCCCAAATTTCACAAAAATATTTGATTGGAGGGCCTGCAGCCCCCCCCCCCCACCTCCTACGCCTATGCCTCTTATCAAACTGCTGATATAGGACGTTGTCTCGTTCACCTTTTCATAACATAAATTGTATTAGACTGTACTAATAGACCTGTTTTAAAGGAATTTCTGGTTACTGATGTTGGTTGCCATTCAAAATTGCAGAGCATTTTCTTTATCTTTACAGTCCAAACTACATCCTCATAACTGCAAAGATGTATTATTTTTTTAATTTTGTGTTATTTTTGTAAATTATGCAACAGCAGAATCAATGGTCATCATGTCACTTCAGCTGAAAATGTCTTTGTTTTTTCATTCCTTTTTTTTCCACCGAGGAAAAAAACAAAAAGAGAAATTCTAACTACAGAGAAAACATATTAATGCATGAGGTTTCAAGGATAAATCTACAATGAGGATTATGATAGCCTCAGTAAAGTTGTTGAAGAGCAGTTGACCAGATGACATCATATACCACATACTGTAGTCCCCCTTCCTGGAGTAGTGAAAGGTTTAGCCAATCAAAATAGGTTATAATCAATCGCCTATGAGGGACAAGAAAGTGTTTTCAACTAACAGTGAAGAATATGTTTGTCTCTATTATTTGCAACCCCTTTCATGAGGTAGGAAGTGGCACTAGGGTTTTCTAAGTTTAGAAATGAAAAAGAAAATAACCAGCTTAATTTTTTGTTTTTTTTCTCTCCAGCTATTGGGATCCTATATTTGATGATGAAGTAATGAGCAATAGAGTGGCCTTACAGTTATTATACATACAGGTAAAAGTAGTCCCACTCCCTGCAGGAATAATAGAGTGGCCTTACAGCTATTATACATACAGGTAAAAATAGTCCCACTCCCTGCAGGAACAGTAGAGTGGCCTTACAGCTATTATACATACAGGTCCCACTCCCTGCAGGAACAGTAGAGTGGCCTTACAGCTATTATACATACAGGTAAAAATAGTCCCACTCCCCGCAGGAACAGTAGAGTGGCCTTACAGCTATTATACATACAGGTAGAAATAGTCCCACTCCCTGCAGGAACAGTAGAGTGGCCTTACAGCTATTATACATACAGGTAAAAATAGTCCCACTCCCTGCAGGAATAATAGTGTAGCCTTACAGCTATTATACGTACCGGTGAAAATAGTCCCACTCCCTGCAGGAACAGTAGAGTGGCCTTACAGCTATTATACGACTATAATAAGAATCAGAAATATACCTCTGTTCTGGAAAAGGTGTCAGCTTCCCCTGTTGTCACAGCTTTCCAAAATTCCCTCAGATATTTTCTTTTCTTTTAATTTTTACTGTTTTATTGTATTAACTTCCAGACGGTACAGGAAGTTCAACAAGGTTGGTTGTCTGGTACCAAGGAACAGTTTAAGAGGTTAGATGCTCTGAGGACCAAAAATTCCAGGCGAGAGGTAAGTTTAATTTACTCAATGGTAGCATAAAACCAAGCATTCCTTTAAAAGACTGGTTTTAGTTGCATGAAACTTTACTACACAATCGTATTATCATTTGCACATTTACTATCCTTTCTTATTTACTGTTTTTTGTTCGGTGAAATAGATGGAATCGACTCAATAGGTTTGTAACGTGGTTACTCACTCACAAAAGGCTTCCTGAAAACTAGTATTCTTAATTATGTTGTAACATGGTATTTATTAGTTATCAAAACCATGTGATATTCAAACATAATTGGATACACCTCAGGGGTAACAAACCTTCATTGATCACATATGTAACTAATTTATATCCCATTAGAGCAAAGTTTGTGTCCCACAAAAAAATGTCTGAATATTTCATCATTGCATTGTAACGTTTGAAATTGATGCCTATCTTCATGGTGCCATTCAGGTGGACCCAGTTTGCTTATTGCATTGTAAAAAATCCCTCTTTTTATTCGTTTTTTTTATATTGATTTTTTTTCTCTTTTAAACAAAATATTTGCTCTTTTCAGTACTTACAATTTGCAAAAACAATGAAGTATTACGGCCACATCATATTCAAGCCTTGCCTAGTGGATTACCCGGAGCCGGACACCAAAGTCACAATATCAGCAGGAAACAAAGAACTTTACTTCAGAGTCAAGGAAGAGGGCAAGGACAAGGAGGGCGTCTTCCGAATCACAAGAATACGATGCTGGAGAATCTCACTGTTGGTAAAGATCAAGCAAAAAAAAAAAGAAAAAAGAGTCAAGCAAAACAATAATTAAACTTCGTAACACATGTATGCTAACTACAAAGACCATCGACCGTAAAGTCGATCTCTGCATAACAGTAGTACATCCCTCTAAACAGTGGATAATTTTAGTGCCAGCTTACTGCGACACAATTTTAGTGAATAAAGAAATGGTAAGGCTTGATTTTCCCATTGACCCAGTGTGTTGTTAGGCTGCCATGTGGTTAAAAATATAAGACATTTATTCGGTGAGAATTTTAGTGCGAGCTAAATGCGACACAATTTCAGCGAATAACAGATGGTTAGGCTTGATTTTCCCATTGGCTTAGTGTGTTGTTAGGCTGCCACATGGTTAGAGATATAAGTGACAGTATTCGGTGAGAATTTTTAGTGCCAGCTTATTTGCGATATAAGTTGAGCCAACAAACACAGGTTAAACTTGACTGCTCCCATGATGTTTTTGTGTTGTTATGCGATCAGAAGAAGTGCCACATTTTTTTTGGCTCTACAGTCAAAATATTTGTTCACCTGCTAGGGATTTCAGGTTTTGTTCTTCACATGTAGGATTATACTGAGCCTTCGTATGTTAGACTCTGGTTCACGCCAATGTGCACTTGTACAAGAAGATAGATTGTGATTTGGTTTCAGTTTTTTTAGATTTTTAATCTTAAAAATTTAGGAAACTTGTACATCCAGACTTGCAGGAAGTGTAACCTATTTGTAGACAGAAATAGAGGAAAGGGGAAGAGAGATGTTTGGTGTCACACACAGCAGCAAAGAGGAGTAAACTTGAAAGTCATTATAGAGCAGGGATTCTCAGTTAGTTTTCTACGAGGAAACGACAGGCAATAGACAACCAAAATCTCACTATACCTAGATTGAGCTATGTGCAGGGTAGGCCTGGTGGCGTGGACGAGCCTAAGGCCTTAAAGGGTGTGAAGACTCGTGCAAAAGAAACGTCTAATGCTGGTAATCTGACCTAGTTTCGAATGAGGTGTACAGAAGTGTTAGACACCACCATCGATCCCAGAAAATACACACACAGCTTGCTACCGTCGGTAATTAGACACTAGTTTACAGTCAGTACATACAGCTGCGGTAAATACCCACTGCACAGTGTACATACGACACAGCGATGGACATCTCATGTCCAGCTAAAGATAACAAGGTATCACGTTTCATTACTGTCTGCATTTTGTAGCGACAAGAGAAAAACTTCACTTGCAAGCAACGGAAAGTTACCTTTTTAAAGATGGCGGCACACGGTTTGGGGCGAGTCTTCCATGCCTTTAAGGGTACATATCTTTACACGCTCACTATACCTAGATTGAGCTATGTGCAGGATATGCCTGGTGGCGTGGCCAAGCCTAAGGTAATTAATGGTCTGTCATATACCTGCTTAGTGCAAGATCGTGGACCAATTTTGTTTCCTGGCCTCAATTGTCCCCTGGGCTGCTGCCTAGAAAACCTGGTAGAGAGACATGGTTGTCTGATATCTTTGTGTGTACTGCATGAATGAGCAGAACGAAATGCATTCAGAATGAGAGAGAATGTTTACCCTTTGCACGTTTTATGTCTGATTAGGTGAACTTTCCATTTGTAATACCGTGCGATGTTAGAGATAAAGTGGGATCTGAATTGCCGTGTTCGCATTGAAGTCTTCACCATTTGGTGGTTTCGTATTCTAACAAGAGAAGGCCAGATCAGCTCCAGAGGCTTCTTTGAAATGCATTATTATCTGTTGCTACTAATCTAGTAACAAACCTGCACAAAGGATGATAAAACTTAGACTTTGACTTAAAATGTGACATACATTATGTTAGAAATGCTTCAAATCCAAACTATTAATAACTAGTTCAAGTAATCAAGATGAGAGTGGGACAAATCATGTTTATTTCTGCAATTGTTTTATTTTTTTTTTCATTTTTCTTTATTACTAATTTTATACTGCCTGTGACCACTTGATATTGAAAACACAGAAAATGTCATTTCACATTATTTTTTTTTTTTGCTGAAACACTTTTCAATCCCTGAAAGGGATCAGCAAGCTTTTACAAGTCAAATAATGGAAAATATCAATTGTTTGGTAAACAGCGCGTTTGATGAAATCTGATTGTTACTATTCCTTCCTCTCACACATGGTGATTTCTTTCACAAGTTTTGAGAAAGGTGTTTGTAATGTTCTTTTCTAACTTTCATTCAATCGTCAGTTAAATGATCAATCACCAGGGGGAGTCTTATGTTTGGGTAAGTTTTGGGCCATGGAAATTGATAGGTCATGGCTAGCCTAGGGAAATCACAATATGGGTCTCCACGGAAACAGTTTGTGAAAGCAGGGCCATAGATCGTCTGCACCTCTAATTACTTTCATTATATTTTATTACCCCCTCACAGGGAGAAACCAACCCGACAGGTGACCAAAAGAGTGACAGCCAATTACAACTGTCCTTTGAATATTTAGTATCCAAGAGTAAGCTGCAGTGGATTAACGTTGTGACTGAGGAAGCGATACTGATGAGCCTGACCTTGCAGAATATGGTAGAAGAGCTCCTATTGGTCAAACGAGGTGGGAAGGTCAAACGGGTAAGGCTCTCTTTAATCCTCAACTTGTTGTGCAATGTTTGTGATGGATGAGTGTAATTGGAGGAGAAATGGCAGCTAACAGGGTGGCCAGGTATCTTGGGAAGAGTAAGGATAGTATGCAGGTGGCCAGGTATCTTGCGGAGGGAGATGATAATATACAGGAGGCCAGGTGTCAAGGGGAGAGTAAGGATAATGTACAGGTGGCCAGGTGTCATGGGGAGAGTCAGGATAATGTACAGGTGTCATGGGGAGAGTCAGGATATCATGCATGTGGTCAGGTATCATGGGAAAAGTAAGGATAGATTCAGGTGGCCAGGTATCATTGGAAGAGAAAATTATACAGCTGACAAGTGTTATGTGGAGAGTAAGGATAATATACAGGTATCATGGGGAGAGTAAGGATAATATACAGGTATCATGGGGATAGTAAGGATAATATACAGGTGGCAAGTTATTGTGGCAAGAGAACATAGTATACATGTGGCCAGGTATCATGGGAAGAATAGGATACCCTTTTTTTCTTTTTTGCCTCGTTTCAATTTTCATTCGCTTTTAACATGTTTTTAATACTAATGTGAAACATTTGGCAGATGGAAATGTTGAGAATTGATAACTTCATGTTCATTTTCATTTGATGAATCACTTTTGGAGAGTGTAACCTGTGCGAGGAAGAGGGCGCCCTTCAAGATATATTACCAGATAGTAATGAAAGTACTCAAACAGTCTCCTTTGATCTCCCAATATTTTTGGGCCATATTTGCAACATTTCTGACATTATTAGACGGAATATGTTCTTGGCTGATGCAGTCATCATTGATAGGGGAAAGGGGGGAGGGGGGATGTTGTGCCCCCCCTCCCGCCACATCCACCCAGTATTGTTAAAACTTCAAAAGTGCTCCTATTCATAAATTGCAAGGGCCCTTTTTGTTTATTAAAGTGCAATTTTCCATTTCCATATTTGTAATGTAAAAGTACCCTCTGTTTCTTTTAAACAATGCTGTTTTGTCAAAAAATTCTTTTCTTGAAAATTTGAAAGAAACATGGTGTTAAAACTGTACCATTTTGTTGAAAAACCTTCAGATTGGTACTGGAATTTGTGCTACAGAATGTACGGAGGATTGATTCTGTTGGTAAGGTTTGAGGGGCTTTTGTGGTCTGTCCCCTCAAATCAGAGTTTTGTGTTCCACTGACCTTCAAAGTTTTCCCCCACCCAGCCCTGCCCCTCTCTCTCTTACCAAAGCCACCATTCTGTGTCATTTCAATAAGACTGTTTCAATGTGGATCTGGTTTAGTATAAACCAATGCAAACAAATAATATTGCAGGTGAATAAATCCTCCATGAATGGATTTGGGTTATTAATGATTTGTAAACAGTGCCCTCACTTAGACTAATTGAGAGGCCCTTTGAACAGCTGAACTGCTCAATGTTTTAGAAGCAACAAATTATAAAATATAATTGAATTATATTCCATCATAGTAACATTTCTGAACCTGCTATGTGTTTAACTCCAGTATGTAGGACTTTTTTCTTTCTTATGGACCTACTACTCTGTAACCCTGGGGGGGGGGGGGGGGGGTGGGGAGGGATTCCTTCATGCTTGTTTAAATTAATAAGTGTGAAATGGTATATTAATATGTAAAGTAGCTAATAGCTTAGGAAAATGTCCTAAATTTCAAAGTTATTTTTCTGATGTTCAGAGACTTTGCTTGTGAAACTGTTTTGAATCAAGATTACAAAAAATTAAAATAAGTTTGGAGCAAAATAAGAGACACAGTTGTATAACAATTGCTGCTATAATAATAATAATAATAATTAATAATAATAATAAACAGTTCTTATATAGCGCAACTTACGATAAAGTCTTGCCGCGCTGTACTTAACCCTGGTCATTGGTAACTTGCCACACCTACACACCAAAGTGTGCACAATTCAAACAATCTCTCCTGGGGCACACCAGCGCACCACAGCCACGTGCCCCTGGGGGACTTCCCATAGGTGGCAGCCACAAACCGGCGCACGTAACTATATTTACAAGTCACCTCGCAAGTCCCCATTTATACACCTGGGTGAAGAGAAGCAATGGAGATAAAGTGCCTTAATTGCCCAAGGACACAACGCAATGATCTGGCCAGGACTCGAACCTGTAATCCTTAGATCACAAGTCCTCTGACTTAACCACTTGACCACATTCTCTGTTTTCTAAGCTGACAAGTACTCCTCCAGCAGTTTTATTTTTCAGCAATTTAATGACTTCTTTCTCCAAAAAGACTGGTACCAGGAGATTCAGATTCATGCCTCTGTTCTAGACATAAACGAACCTTTACGACACCTTTCATATTGCTGATCATATAAATTAAAAGTTTATTTTTTTTTGATCCATCTACTCTTCACATCCCTGGCCTCTTAAGAATAAATAATTCTCTTTCCCTCAATAGTATAATCTCGTCCTCTCTATTTACCGTATGATTGAAACATATAAATCATAACCTACGCAGTTTATTGTTCTCTTCATCAACATTGATCAAGTGTTTTTGATGGCCGTAATTACATTCACTAGTATTAAAGCTGGCCATTGTATTGTTAACATGCCACCTCTGGATCTGAATTGATGGACTGGGCCGTTCCCGTTGCACCCGATATTTATGAGGAAACTGTCATGTGCTGATGTAATTGGCAATGTGACCTTGCATGCTGACCTTCCTTTTTCATAATACATGTGCATGTTAACCTTGTCAGCCGTATGAGACCAGCCGATTTTCTAGCTAGTATACAATACTATCGTACTGTAACATTAACAGAAAAGAATTAACAATATAAATTGTTATCATAATTTATCATTGTACCATGTAAATACTATATGTGACAATATTATTGTGGATATTTTATATTATATTATTATGATGCAACATTATTGTATGATACTATGTGAATCGGTTGACACAAATACGCAACAATATGATATTGTGGACATTATATATTATACAACACCTAATTATATTCCGGCCATTTGATTGGTCAATTGCTCGTCGATTGCATGCAAAATCCGCTCTATTGCACTCTATGAAATAGAACCATGCGTTATACT
>KN894461.1:7503-18916 GCA_000934455.1 Apostichopus parvimensis
GCAAATGAGGCATCCGGGTTCCTGGCTGAGTATAGAACAGCACGATATCAATTCAAGGACTCTTCTCTACCTCAACCCCAATCAGAAGGTAACGAATTATCCTCCCCTCCGCCCTCCTCCCCTCTTCCCCTCCTCCCTTCTTCCCCTCTTCCCCCCTCCCCCTCTTCCCCTCCTCCCCTCCCCATCACCTCCAATCCTCCTGATCATGCCAAAAGTATGCTCATATTCTAATGCCGATGCGAGGAGGTCAAGCTAAAATGAGTTTGCCCGCAAATGGAAATAACAAATTTTCTCTCCCTCCAAACTTGTCATATAAGTCCCGACTTTTGGATTTATTTAGCCCGAGTCAATGTTCTATAAGCTCTGACTTGACATTAAGGTTTGTTTGGAAAAGATAACGGTTACAGGTTGGCGAGCGATGTGGTGAATATATATGTATCTGAAAAGAATACACGCTTCTTCTGATCTCATATAGCCATAACCCCGTGACGGACAAGAACAATGTGAAATCGTATCAAGCATATTATATTTCACTTACCGTTTGAAAACAATTTTCTAGACCTATACTTAAGTGAGGGTAAAATACAAGTTTGACATTATTCTGTTATAACGCCTCTTTTTTTTGGGGGGGGGGGGGGGGGGGATTGTTTTCCGTATACTTTCGTTCGTGACTGAGTGGTTTACCGTTAATGCATTTCTTTCCTTTTCGATTTATAGAACACATCTGCCCACCAGACTGGGTCTCTTTCGATAGTCACTGCTACAAATTTATGACAGCCAGTCAAGACAACCGTTGGACAGATTCTCAGCGTGATTGTGAAGAACATGGTGCTTCCCTGGTTAGCATCAGTAACATCCGAGAAATGGAATTCGTCCATGCGACCCTAACTTCAACATGGTTTACCAATAACACCAAAACATACATAGGTACAATTTCATCATTATCAATTCTCGTGGGAGGGGTAGAGGAGGGGTGGGTATGTCGGGAGGGGGTATAACTGGTAAACAAGAAAAAAGAGACATACCATAAATGCTATAACTTTAAAACAGGGCGAGAAATTATGTTTTTCCTTTTGTTTATTAAGCTTCATCAAATTTCCAAAGACAAGGAACTAGATAGTTTTATTGTTCTTTTTTAAAGTATTTACAAAACCGTTGTTGTTGTTATTACTGTTGCTCTTGTTTGTCTTTGCGTTTTAACCTAGCATGCCTTATAAATCATTTGTTTTCAGCAGAAAAATATTTTCCCTCTTACTTTCAGGACTTCAGCTTGATGGGACACGTGGAATACACGTTTGGAGGGATAACTCACCAATGAGCTATTCTGATTGGTCCGTTCCAACACAGTAAGTAATGTGCACGTGATGCTGTCGTGATCTCATTCCTCGTGAATACAATAGTCCAGAGATTTTTTTTATATATTAATGATAGATAACTGCGAAAACTGCAGAACAACATTTCACCATATATATATATATATATATATATATATCTACTGCGGTCATAAGTTGACATGCGAGATGTAGAGTTGCCATGTTACACCCAACACGGTATCTCGACAAAAATCAAAATTTTGCCGAGATACCGAGTTGGGTGTAACATGGTAACTCGAGAGTTTGACAAATTTTACCGAGATGTCAAGTTAGCGTAACTCGGTATCTCGACAAAAATCAAAATTTTGCCGAGATACCGAGTTGGGTGTAACAAGACAACTCTACATTTTGACAAAATTTTACCCAGATGTCAAGTTAGCGTAACTCGGTATCTCGACCAAACTTCAATATTTTGTCGAGATATCGAGTTGCATGTAACATAGTAACTCTACTTCTCGCATGTCACATTATGATCTCCGTACATATCTGTATGTACAGGTTGAGAGGGAAAATGCAATTTCATATCTTCCTGAAGACAACAACCCCCCTCCTCCCCACCCCCGCCCCACCTCCCCAACATTTTAACAGTACGAACATGGTTGTGACGTCACGGACGTACTTTGTCTTTATATATCCAACCTATGTGGACCACGTGCCCCTTAGAGACACTGTTCAGATACCTATTGGCCAAACGTATATGTGTTGACATCGGGCGGGAAAACACTCAAAATAATTTGACGTTTCAACTTCCTTACACTGGTTAAAATGTGTATTGTTTCGAATCAGGAGGAAGGGGTGAGATTGTTATGGAACTCTTTATCTCTTCTCCGTTGATGGAGAAGGCTTTCTAAACTAGCAAAGGTAATATTCTAATCAAGTCGCTTTATATCAATGAAACAGAAAACCAACAATAACCACAACAACTAAACAACCGAGTAAGGAAAAACAAAAACATACAAACAGTCAAATAATAGTTTATGACCAGGAAAATACTTTTCGTAAACAAACATCATCAGACTCGAAAATTGCATGAAAAGTAGGCTAATTTTGTTTCCATCTTCAATTTTACGCCTTTCTCTATTTTGTCTGGTAGTCAAGATAAATGGAAAATGCGTCAACCGAATGGTGGAAATATGGAAGAATGCTCCCTCATCGAACTAACGAACCTTCACTCGACCAATCACTGGCATGACGTACCCTGTGCGTCAACTGATACGTCACAATACATCTGCGAGAAACCTGCTCAAATATCAGGTGAGTCATTATATGCATATTCATGAAGAATGCAAAACAATCACCCAGTTGGGACAATTTATTTCTATACTGTAGTGTCATGTCCCGCTTTCAGAGCACTTGTAATGTCAGTACGAGCAGTATGAATATTATGTTTTTATCGGATCAAGTTTAGGAACTGTTTGTACTGCCAATATCAGTGCTTTGAAGCATGATATTGGAGTACAGTTTAGAGAGGCATTAGGAAATTGTCCCAACTGGCTGAAACAATAGTCTGTGTGGGAAAAGATATAGATACTCTTAGACGAGCTGACGTCATCACTTCCGTACATACCTCATTCATAGCCCCACTTCTTTGACAGTGTCTCTCATGATACGAACATGTGTTAATGTAACAAAACAAACTGATATTGTACAAGCGCTGAGGGAAACATGTCAAGAGCTGAGTGGATAATTCTACATGACATTGCCGCGCTTCTCCACTCCCCACCGCCTATCCCACCCCACCTATCCCACCCCACCTATCCCATCCCACCTATCCCAACCCACCTCTACCACATCACCTCTACCACCCCACCTCTACCATATCGAATGCGGGTATAACGAGTTTCTTGATTTTATATGAAATTGCTTTAATTCGATATCATCGTACAATATCGTTTTACATTTAGCACTACAAAGTTTTACTCATCTTCTTGTCTATGTTGTTGCCCGTTCGTTAAGTATGTTGATACTATACATTAAACAAGTGCTAGCTTGTTCTATTCAACTGTTTATTGAATGCGTTCTATGGACTTTTGATCTATATCATGCATGGCTAAATATTTCATTATTAGCTATACTTTATGTATACAAGATCTGGAGGCAGATGTAAACATTTCAATTTGATTCTGTTGCATTATTTGTTTACTTTTTGCCTCTCTCAAACCCAGAGTTACAAGCCAAGAAAACTGTTAAAGAAATGTTTACCGGAAGTAAGTATTTAGACTTATAACTCAAGGTCATCGGTATTGCCCCAAATGTGCTCAAAATTCAACTATTGGTTATCCATGCTCAAAATGTAACAGCTATTTTACTTCCACTGTAAAAGCAGTTATCCATTCTGAAAGGGTCTTTACTTTAACATACTAACTGGAGGCCAAGCCCCCCTCCGCCACACCCAGTCCAATGAGTAATTTACCCCATCCCCAGTCTGGTCCCACAAAGTAAAGAGATTTATTTTGCCTTTGGGCCTAATTTTAGATCAATATGTAGTCACAATATACCTAAGAATGCACCATTCGGTGTCTAAATATTCAATGTATTCATGTGGGAGAACCTCCATACCCCCCCCCCCCTAAGTGGGAGTCCGCTTCACCGACACAGGACGACATCCCTCCTTTGAAAATCATTAATGCGCCCCTGATATTGTAGAATATTATGACGGGGATATAGCACTTTCAAGGATCGGAGCCTTTAGGAAGGTACTTTTTAAAACTTCTAACAACTTTAATCTTGCTCAAATTTGTGGCCAAATACTGGATACCTTTAAAAGATACATAATGCAAAATTTGGCAAGATTTGTCAATGTTAATGACGCTTATATCTCTTACCCACTTCCTCTCCGTATTGAATTCAAATTTCACTATTTATACCATAATTTCAAATGACCATTTTTCTGTTAGCTTGTCCAGTCTCTATGACTTTCATCAATAACCAATGCATCGCCATCACGCATATAAGAGCGCCCTCTAACGACCTTTTGCTTCAAAACAAGACCTGCCAATCCGGGTTATCATTTGTCCGTGAACCAATCACAGCATCGTTAGAGTACTATATGAATCACGTGATCAGTTACAGAGATAAAGTACTACCAGTATTGGTCAATGTATCCTACCACGTGAACGGAACCCGTTGTGGAGTCTTGAAAATTGAGGGCGGGCTCTGGAAGATGAGGGATATTGCGTGTGACAAAGATGTGAAACTTGGTGGCGCAATTTGTGCCATGTCTCCTCTGGGTGAGAACTACCTTTTTGTTCTTAGTTTTTGTTCTTTGGTCTAAAACTGAAGTGACTCGACTTACTTAAAGTCTTATTTCCTTCTCGACTTATTCGGTGCCTGTGTGATCAGGTGATTGAAACAAAGGTCCCGGATGTTGTATGATCTATAGGCTCAATATCTATGCTCATATTTTACCACTGAGGCGTTGAAAAACTGTAAATCCATTTAAACAATTACAGAAAACTGAAGAAAAAAAGCAAGGATGTGATTTCATGTTTAGTTTTGGCAACCCCTCCATCCCTATACTAATTGACAATGACCATTTACTTTGCTATTGCCTTAAATCAATTAAATATGTATACTGACGTAATTCCCTGTGACTTTCTCAGAGCAAGAACAGTATTGCAGTCCCAACCTCTTCCAGTGTTTGTCAGGAGAATGCGTACAAAAAGTTCAAATATGCGATGGCAGCAAAGATTGTTCAGACGGAAGTGACGAAGAACAATGTTTAACAGGTATTTGCATATTTGACATTTAACTACCAATTGTAGCTAACAAGTATACACCTGAAATAAATAAATTACCATTGGCGTGCGGAAGATGAGGGTTTGCGGTGTGTGTGGGGGGGGGGGGGGGGGGGATATGGCCCCAACCGCCCTCGTCGCTCAGGGATGATGTTTTCATTTACTTCAGCAGTCGAGGAATTGTAAAATCCTCACCGAACCACTCATGTACCTTCAAAATTCTGTTCACGTCATTGTAGATTCCTGTTCTTTTTTTTTGTGGGGGGGGAGGGGGTTGGAAAGTCCCTTCTGATCAGTTCACTTCCCAATTTTGTTCCTCCTCTGCATTCCCCTCTTCCTCCATCCTAACTGGAATGGTAACCCTGGTGTAGACACGCAGAGAACAATTTATTATTCAGACATTTATTCCAGTTCGAGGTAACATTTTCGATTAATCTGTATCGCTGTAAAATCAGCAAATACTCAAATTAATTTGGTCTTTGATTTTCTTTTTGCATTTGCTTTTACAGATTCTTTAAAGTCTGAATTCTTTCAGTGTGGTTCTGGAGAATACGTACAGATTTCATTTTTATGTGATCATAATCCTCAATGTTTGGACGGATCAGATGAAAACGACTGCGGTGAGTCTATCATTTATGTGGATCAACTTCGATAGGTTTATGATTAATTAATTAGTAATTAATTAGTTTAGTAGTTAATTATGTAAGTGCTGATTAAATAATTAGTAAGTAATTAGTTAGTTAAGTAATGAAATATAGTAAGTAACATCGTTATCATCATAATCTAGATGTAGAGAATAGAATGGCGTTATGTTGGTAATGCTGCTGGTCGGATAATTTACTAATAGAAACAGCGAGTGTCAAAAAATACACAGACGGTACAGAAAATGAATTAAAACTACAAGTATCAAATGTCTCCCGAAAAGGTAATGAGGGCAGCATTGGAAGAACTTAGCATGCATATACTCCGGATGTGTGACCTGACTAATCCACTCTCGGCTTTGAGTACAAAGTTTCTGTATGCTGCCGTGTTGGATGAATCTAATTGTAATAGTAGTTACCGACTTTGCTATCCGCGTTATTTGTCATTGCCGACTTTGCAATCCGCGGTCCCCCTCAAAATTTTGCAATGTCGGTGAGAGTGACTCCATAGTGTTCCCTTTTGGGAAACCAAGAAGCAAGGTCAAGACATGACATTTTGTTTGTATTTTATCCTTTTCAGACTATCCTGTTTGTTCTACTGGTCAGTTTACTTGTCAGAATGGTCAGTGTATACAGATGGACAAGAGGTGTGACCTAATACCTCACTGTGTTGATGGCACAGACGAAGCAGACTGCGGTAAGTTCAGACCATTACACATACAGGACGGAAGAAAGGGGAGAGGTGGGAGAGGAGGGAGGAGGGGAGAGGATGGAGAGGAGGGAGGAGGGGAGAGGAGAGGAGGGAGAGGAGGGTAGAGGAGGTAGAGAAGAGGGGGAGGAGGGGAGAGGAGGGGAGGGAGAGGAGGGGGTGAGAGAGGAGGGGGTGAGAGAGGAGGGGGTGAGAGAGGAGGGGAAATGAGGAGGGGAAATGAGGAGGGAAAGGTAGAATGTTATGGGGTGTGACCTCATACCTCACTGTGCATGTGAAACAGACGTAGCAGACTCGGTATAACCCGATATGAACGACACTATATAATCGCCGATATGTAAAACGCTACCAGGATTGTGGTAGGGATAAGTTAGAAAGAAGTAGGATGGGGCGAGGTGTTGTTTATACTTCACTGGTTTTACAATACGAACGACGCAGACGACACGATTATTTGTCAATTCTATATCCTAAAATAATACTTAAGAAAACGTGACGATTTTACAGAATTTTGTGGTCCACCCATCATTCGAATATTTGCCTTATTTACGCTCAGTACCGGGTTTCTATCTATAAAGGAAAGGAAACAGAGCATCGCATTAATAAGAAAAACGAGTCCAAGTGAATCAAATGTTACATTTTATTATCTCCTCCATATTTCGTGATAGAATCATCCGATGTAGGTTTTCAGTGTTACGATGGTAAATGGATTCCATGGAGGGCGTATTGTGATGGCGTCAAAGATTGCCAAGGCAACAGCTGGGAGGACGAGCCAGAGGCATGTCGTAAGTATGGTTACGTAATACATTCAATCTCTCATCTTCATCTTTGCCTCTGAAGAAGATCCTAATGGGATTAGCAAGTCAGGGTTTCTAAATGTAATGTAAATAACAACATCAAAATACGGAAATAATTATTTTGATCAAACATCTCCTTTTTTCCAGTTCCGATTAACTTCCATTTATATTTTTCGCTCGCCAGGCCCTGATCCGCTTACAGCGTGTCAGCCTAACCAATTACAATGTGGGAGCGGTGCGTGTGAGGACAGAGCTAGTCTATGCCTTTACGATTTTGATCAGTATGGGTACCAAGTAGGGTGCCGAGATGTGGCCCATCTACGTCACTGTGGTAATACACTTTATGTATAACGTTCATTCTTTCAGACATACCGAGAATATGATTGTAAATGAGTGGAATATTGAAGTCAAGAAAATTTCTGTATATTAATGTTTTTTAACACTGCGTATCAATATGTACGTGTTCCTACTACGATTGGCACAAGCCTTATATAAATGCTTGTTCAACCTCCATTTATTTTGCCTTATGTTTGCTAAATATATCTATTTTTTTACACATTTCAATTTATCATTCTCACATCCTTCTTAAAATGTTCATTTAATTTTGATTTCCTCTTAAAATTCAATGAAATAAGATTCCTCCAATGTGCTGATTTACCGTGTAACCTAAAAACGTTACTTCTGTACTTTTGACACACCTCCCCCACCCACCTCGCTGCACCCACCTCCCCCACCCCCTCCTTCCCCACCACTTCTGTGACATTGAAAGGTGTTGTGATTGTCTTAGTCGTTTCTTTGATGACTTCTTTTCCTTTTGTTCTATTTATAGATTTGTTTGAGTGTAGTAATTTCACCTTCAAGTGTCCTCAGGCATATTGTATACCGTTACACCGGCGATGCGATAACCGTTGGGACTGCCCATCCGGTGAGGACGAAGCAGGTTGTGGTAAGTCATGATTTAAAATCGCTTAATTTTATTTTCCTCGGTCTATCTAGATCCGACAAGAGATAGTCGAGGAGGAGGGGGTGGAATGGTGAGATGGGGAGGGTGGGGTTGGAGGAGGGTGGAGAGGAAAGGGGGATTCACATAGGGGGCCTGGGTTCAATTAGGGGGATAATATGAAAGTGTGACAGTGACAAAACGGGATAACAAATAGTTTATTCTCAATTTCAGCGAGAAGAGAAAAGTGCAGAAAGTCGACCAGGTGACATGATTGCTCCCTGGGCCCAACCTGGCCCCGGCGCTTCTTGGTCCGTCGCCTATGTGAAATGCTAAATACTCCCTGACCCTGCACGCCACTGTAACATGTTTACCAACACCCCCCTCCTTCTCCTCCCTCTCTCTCTCTCTCTCTCTTTCATGTCGTGTTACAGTCATCAGCTTTAACAAAGAAAACGGAAAATGTTTAAATCACATGAATTGATGTGAAATAACAACACAACAACAAATTAAGAGAGGGAGAGTCGAAGTCAGAACATTTCTTGTTTATAAGAACCTGTTATCATCTAATATTTTCACTTACGTTTTGTGTTTTAACAATTTATCAAATTTGCTTTTCACATGTATATAGATAACTACACATGTCCAAAGGGCTCCTATCGATGTAGAGGCGCCCTTCACTGTCTCACTCAGAACCTCGTGTGTGACGGAGTTAAACAGTGTCCCTCTGGAGACGATGAATGGCTATGTGGTAAGAGACTTAATTGGAACTAATTCAATTAATTAATTAATTAATATATGCGTGGCAGGATTGAAGCGATGTAGTTTGACATTTAAACAAAAAACTATTTACAAACTTCTTACCTACTGCAAAAAAAAACCTATAAGTAAATATTTAAAGAGGGCCTGTCATTTCAAACCAAGCAGACATATCTTCTCTTCAGAGGCGGATTGAAACGAAAACAAACAGACAGACAGACAGACAGACAAATTAATTGGAACCTTCCGTTGAACAATAAAAATTTCTTTCTAGATCAACATTTCTGCATGATAATGGCGTTATCAATTAAATGCTATTCACAAACGGATTCCTTCACTATTTTCTCACCATTGCATATCACGCTACCATATATACATATAGGCCTATGCCATAAACAAAATAACGTAACACAGTTCTGTATGATTATAAGAGTTCTTTGGCTGAAAATACCAGCAGTATTTAATTAGACAGGGTATGGTGAAAATGAATTTTTACTTGCATTCACAATTTCTGCAATGAATGCTTATATATTTCTATATTTTTCTTCCCTTCATAAAGGCATGCATTGTCCAGAGGGATGCGTGTGTACTGGTCTCTCCTACTCTTGTGACGTCATCGCTGACAATTTCATCTCTAATATTCCCTCTGTCGTCAGACGCCTGTAAGTGGTTGTGACGTCATTTGTTTGTTTGTTGGTTTTTCAGATTTCCAGAAGCACAAAATGAGAGCATTAACATGAAATTGTTGGCCCATAACGCATGTAGCAAGAGTTTCAAAATGTTCTGAATTACATTTGCACGATGAATGTAAGTAAATTGTGGCACGTCTTTTACTTGCCCTAATATAACATGGAAATAAAGGGATAAGAGAGATATTATGTTCTTGATTCATGCATAAAATCATGGATTATCCACAGGAGTACATCCGGCATATCCTATAATAACATAATGGAAACAACACTACTCTAGCAATTATGTTTATTAGTTGGATTATATTCAAAGGTCTTATTATACAATGAAGGAAAATAACGAAGTTTAGAAGAAAAACAAAAACCTGGGATTCTCTTGATATGTGACAACACCAAATAGGAATATAAGCGATGCCTTTACATTTGTCTACATTTGTACATATTCCTCAGGAATTTGAGTGACGTCACATTTTCATCACCCTATGCCTTAATCAAGAAGAGGTCGCTACCAGATAGTAATTTCTCCATTCACGATACAGGGTTTTTGGACCATTTACATCGCTTTACAATGCTCACAGAATTGTAAGTACACGGTGATATTATGTTCTATGTATATTTATATGTTTATTTATGTTTTGTTTTGTTATTATTATATGTTCTGTATTTTAAGGAGTACTTCCGAGCACTTCATGGTCATCATTATTAATGGTTACAACTGTACGCGTGGGGTTGCGATTAAAGTGCCCCCCCCCCCCTCCTGCGATCATAACGTTCCGTGCAGTTAAAATCTGCAGCAGGAACCATCATGTCCTATTGATAGTATTCAAAATTGCTGCTTTTGCAGTGTTTCCTTCGGTGGATTTGATATTTCTGGTTTGCGAATTGGGAACTTGGCTCGGGGGCTTGTTTCGAAACAAACTTCTTGCACCATGGCTGCACTGCAGTGATTATGAATTGGGTGTAAAATTGGGGTAAATTTATTTTCCTACTTATACGTTTAATTGCAGTCTTTATACAGCCGTCGCTCTATACAGTATGCTTGTCTTCGTATTGCATAGGTAGACAAAAACCAGGTTTTCCGTGCTTCTTTACATACTTATACCTAATTGCTTTACAGGGATCTCTCAAAAAGTGGATTAAGAACCATCACACCCAATCAATTTCAACATCAAGTCAATCTTCACAGTCTGTGAGTATTTTTGTTCCGTTTTGCCCCCACCCCCTTTTTTCCCCATTTTCTTAAATCCTTTGTTTTGTGATGCAATAACGTCACAAATCAAACTCTTTAAAGAGACATTACACTGACGGTGACCATTAATCGGCGTTTGGTTATTCGATATTTGGTTATTGGTAGTTATGGGTATAGAATTTGTCAATTTTTTCCAACACAATCATAGCTAATAAAGCCCATGGTTTGAATTCTCCACTTTGTTTGTTTCATTTATAGAGAAATAATTAATAAAGAACTGAGTAATTAAACATATAAACAAGCAATCACTAAACGGGTTCTATAATCTGCTTCTTCTCCCCTCTCCCTCCCTACCCCTCCACCTCCCACCTCCCCCTTCACCTACCCCAAAGTAATGTGCGTGCGGTCTATAATGATAATTTACTTAAACTACAGACCCTGACATGTATAAACGTATTCACGTAAAGTACTTGTAGGTTCTGTACAAGCTTCTGTCATTTCTCAATCAAGCCGCTAACTATAATTTTTGTTTTCCAGGTATCTGAGTCAGAACAACTTAAAGAGTTTGGAAGCAAATATCTT
>KN894466.1:684-25213 GCA_000934455.1 Apostichopus parvimensis
CTCGAGACTGGAGCACCAAAGCTAAAGGCTGGCTTTGAGCCAGTAGATGTTAGGTTACTCTGGAATGGGTTCACATTTGGAGTTGCTTTGATACTACTCTGTGAAGGTTCACTGGGCTTAGCCCCAAATTGAAAACCTAGACCACTGCTCTGGTTTGTGGCATCTGCAGCAGTTTTGACCACTGTCTGGTCCTTTTTCTCGACCATGCCCGGACCCCCCACCAGCGTGGCGGCCCCCGTACCCGATAGTTTATCCGTTTCGTCCGTCGTGCTGGATGCTCCAAAGGTAAAGGTAGTACTTTTCTTATTTTTGCCGTCTTCGTTACTCTCTCCGAATTTAAAGCCGATGTTCAGAGGAGCGGAGCTGTCCGCCACCTTTGAACTGTCTCCGAGATCTTTGGAAGGCCCGAAGGAGAGTCCTCCGCTAAATGTGTCCTTGTCCCTGACATTTCCTAACGAAAAACCACCGGAACTAGAGACTGCATCTGAGCTGGTCGCGCCCGATAACTGATTGGACGTGCCCCCTATAGACCCAAAGTTGATACCTGGGGGTAGTTTGAAACCTACAGATGGGTTTCCATTATCTGTGGGCGTCGTGCCACTGTCAGTTTTAAAGCCACCGTTTCCTAGAGTAGTCCCTGAAGATAAAAATGAAGGTATGCTTCCAGCTATCTTGAATCCTTGCGTTGATGTTGCACTTTCTGACGAGGTACTGCTGCCAAACTTAAAAGACGATGCTGGAAGAAAAGGACGGTGAGGTTACATGAGAGATATCATACATGAGGATATATATATAGTTATATATAGGTCTCTGTTTCTTAGTCTTTTGTGACATTATTAACATAACAAATCTTATTTATTCACCTATTATATATAATGCAGTTTTATAGCCTAAGTTTGTAGAGTTCAATACAGCCTGGGCAGTGGTGTATGTGAGACCTTAATCATCACAAAAGGCTCATGGAAAATTTCGTAAAATAAGCCTGGAACAATGTGCTAGTGTTTTTACATTTAAAAGTTGGATTACAACCAGGGGTATATTCTAGAACACTACTTTTGCATCTGCAATTCGGGGGAAAATAATTTGGAAAATCATACAATGCCCACATTTTACAGCTACAAAATCTTTGGTAATAGTACTGAGGTTTGATCATCTGGAGCCAAAAACAGCTTCTGGGAGCCTTTTGGACAAATCTAGAGCCCAAATTCAAACTGGTCTGGAGCAATTAGTCATTTTTGCCAATATTCATCAGCTTCTGTTTGCGTCAACTTTTTGAAGCAAAATAATCACTTGTCGAAACTGTCTAGCCTTATGTTCAGGGCCCGGCCATGCCTGTCTATTTCCAGGCTTTGTCTGTCCCAAAATTGGAATTTATGGGACTTCTCTGATGCCAGCCAAAATTACTCCGGGCTACACTTATGTAATACTTTGTGCAATGTGCAATACTACGTGTGCAATACTGCGTGTGCAATACTTCATGTGCAATAATTAGTGTGCAATACTTCCAGTGCAATACCTTGTGTGTAATACTACGTGTGTAATACTTCATGTGTGCAATACCTTGTGTGTAATACTTCATGTGCAATACTTTGAGTGCAATACCTTGTGTGTAATACTACGTGTGTAATACTTAGTGTGTAATACTTACCAGGAGGAGCACGAAGGGCTGGTTCCGAACCTGGCTTTGGTGTTTCGCAGGCTGCACATCTGGACGACGCTGGTTTGTTCCGCACCAAACATGTGTCGCATTCCCACGAGCCCTCTGGAGGCTTAAACATTTCCGATAAACTAGGTTTCACAGAAGCGGAAGCTTTCGCAGTACTTTCATTATTGTCTTTTAATTTTGATCCAAATGATAGAGGTGTAGTTAGTTTAAATTCTGTCCCGTGTATACTAAATCCCTTCGTCTGAGATTGTTCCTGCGATGCCTTCGCACCAGGTTTCAAGCTTTGGCATGCTACACACTTGGTATCTTTGGCCTGGTTTTGAATCAGGCAGGTGTCACAACTCCAAGATCCTTCTGGAGGTTTAAACATCTCTGCAAGAGAATTACTATTACTACTTCCCTGTTGAGAGTTTGCTTTCTCCACACCGCCGGGCCGTCCGGACGTACAAGCTACGCAGTTTGTAGCCTCGGCTTTATTTCGCACCAAGCACGTGTCACACTCCCACGACCCTTTGGGTGGCTTAAACTTCTCACTGAGAGATACCGTGGTACTATCGTCATTCGTCAAGTTTGCCGTTGTCTTGTTCTCGCTCGAAACCGGTCTGGACGAACTGCAGGCGACGCATTTTTCGTCACCGGCATTGTTTCTTATTAAGCAAGTCCCACATTCCCATGAGCCTGGGGCAGGCTTGAATTTTTCCGCAAGGGAAAATCCCTTGGACATAGTTTTCGCTCCTGGTTTATCAGCCTGACATGCCACACATTTTAAGGATTCTTTGCCATTCCTTACCAAGCAGGTATCGCACTCCCAAGAACCGACAGCTGGTTTAAATTTATCAAACACGGAGGAGGCGTTACTAGTATCCTGCGTCTTCTTTGGACTTGCCGATGTCGTAACTGGCTTTGAAGAGCCTAAAAAAAAAAAGGAACAGATACAAAACTTTTATTTCAATCTGATTGTGGACAGTAAGCATTTCTTAGCCCGATCTCAAAAATGCATATTGTGAAAGGCTAATGAAAATGCTAGTAGTTATACAGACCTTTTGAATAATTCTCCATTGAAATTTCACATTTTATAAGCTGCAAATCAGGATGCAAAATGATCTACCTGCATAGCATTATCTTCTTACATACCTATACCCAGGATTTGCAAGCAGCTGCCAGATTTGAGACTTCTCGCGACTTTAATGCCACCCGATGAATCGTCTTCCTCCTCCTCTTCGACCTTCTGGTCTTCGTTCTCCACGGGCTTGGAAAATAAGAGACCGGCCGCATCCTTGCCACTGCCCATCGACGAGACTTTCTGGCTCGGAACACTAAATGTAAATTCCTTTAAGAGCAATGAATAAAGAGCATCGGTAACGGCATCCACACCTATGACATGGGAGGCCCTCACACGGTGACAAGACATACGAGATGCAGATATCTGTACAAATTTCACTACAAATCTCAATAAAACCCCAGTCAACTTACCCACCAGATAAAAATTGCATTGTGTTGTATGTCCTATCTTTCCTCCCACGATAAGTGCAATGTTTTTACAATTTACTTCAAGACCACAAAAATTATCGGCCTGATTGGTTAGAATCTAATCAGCCTAGGCTACACTATGATCAGAAAAGGCTGCTCTCGACCAAATCGGGTGTCAACATACAAACATTAAACTGACAGACAAAATCTTGACATCCCGGAATATCGGATGTGTCACTAATCCAACCGACTACAAATAAATGTTTTGCTCGTGATTTTGGTAAAAAAAAAAGTTACATTCGGTTCAAATGCTCCACAACAAAGTCCTAAGAGTAAACTGAATGGTAAAGGAGCTAACGGTAAATTAATTCCAAATAGCCACGTCCTGATCACCTACAAATTAACCGATGAATAAGGAGAGTTACGAAAATAATCTTTTAGCTTGACAGAAATGACCTCAAGTGTCATCCATGGTATTAACTGGAAGTGACGTGACGACACAACAACGTGAATTAGAGATTGCTTACGCCTTCAGCTGCTTTTGTCGGTAGGGCATCTTTGCCGAACGACGAGCCTTTCAAGGCTGGCTCTGAAAAGGTAAAATTGATGCCACTGCCCTCCTCCTCTTGTTTTGCTTGCGGCGTTGAAAACTTTAACTGGGGTGCCGCAAAATTCCCCGAGAACGGTGTGGAGGTCATCATTGGGATCACCCGACTCGTGGGATTAGCATTGGGCTTTGATGGAGCGGCCGGAGTGTCCTCCACAAAGTTAGACCTGCCACCCTGACCGTATGCTGGTGGCAGAGATGACGCGGGTTTCTGCTTCGGACCACCATTAGCAGGACTGCCAAATAGGGACAAGGGCGTGACAGCAGGTGAAGGCTTCGACTGAGGGTCACCGAAATTAAAACTAGGCAATCCCTTCTTGCCAATTGGCAATGCTATATTAGGTAAATCTGGAACTTCCAACTGTTTGAATACAATGAAAAGAGAAAAATTGAAAATGCACAGGTTTGAGGCTTGTTCAGGTCTTACCAAACTGATCAAGTATTACTCAACGACCAACCCCCCCCCCCACCACATATTTCTCTCTCTGAGAATCATTTCATACGAACGAACACACTCCATGGGGTCCTCCAGCCTTGCCCAAAATCCACAAAGGGTGCTGTCAAATGATTCCTATCTAGTCCCATGAAACTTGACAAACGCAAAACAGCACCGTGAGTTGGTCGCTATGGTAATTTTCGTTCGAACTTACTGAAGAAGCGATCTTTTGAAACACGTTTTAAAAGTTTTCAAGTCAGACTAATTTTTTAGAACCACTTTCACTTCTGTCTTCTACAGCACCAATTCTTTCAGCCAAACTGCACAAGTGGAACCTTGAATGCTTGTAAATACGACAAGTTCACATTCTCGTCAGCGATTTCACACAAGCCTGTCACTTTGGTTCTGGGAAATTTAAAACGGTATGGATTACCAGACCGATACATCAGCTCCCTCTGTCTAAACGCGGGAGCGACGTTACTCACCATTTCATCCTCGTCATCTCTGGAGGCAGAGTAATGCAAAGAATTCCTAGACTTGGTTTTCATCTTTCCTCCACTCTTCGGAGGGGAGCTGGGAGGTACGGGTGTAGATTTTTGCGGCTTGTAATTGGATGCCGGGGCAACAGATGCAACTGGCGTCCTAGAGGAAGTGTAAAATGAGTTTTAAGAAAATTATTCACTTTGTCATGTTGCCTGAGAGCACAAAAAAACTGTTAGTTAAGTTATAAGGTGTTTGACACTAACCACATTCATTCAGTGCAACCACTGTCTTTTATTTATCTCTTCTTCTTTGCTTCTTCTTTAAAGGGTGTGAAGACTCGCGCAAAAAGAAATGTCTAATACCGGTAATTTGACCTAGTTTCAGATGAGGTGTAACAGAAGTGTTAACCACCATCTATCCCAGAAAATACACACACAGCTTGCTACCGTCCGTAATTAGACACTAGTGTACAGTCAGTACATACAGCTGCGGTCATTACCCATGTAGCACAGTATACAAATGATACAGCGATGGACATCTCAGGTCCAGCTAAAGATAACAATTAAAGTATCATGTTTCATTACTGTCTGCATTTTGTAGCGACACGAACAAAACGTCACTTGCAAGCAACAGAAAGTTAACTTTTTCAGATGGCCGCACGCGGTGTGGGGCGAGTCTTCAATGCCTTTAAGAATCATGCCTTATGAAAAATTAGCCACATACAAGACTACCATACTCACTGCTCAAAGGCAAATACTACTGGAAACAGCTCATTCCAAACGTCATACTCCATTGACATTACCCTGTTATCTACTATAACCCTTGTTACTCTGTCACCCCTAGTTCGTCAATTGCGAGGAGGTCAACCAGTCGATGGAACGTTACATTTTTTTTCTTTGATCAAGCTGCCTTGCACTGGAACTATCTATGTTTATGTTATCCTACATTTTTTCCAGTTCCTTTGGAAGGCAGACTCGTCTATGAGGTGAACTTCTTTCACAGGATATTCTCAGAATTAATGCTATGGTCGAATGGCTACAACATATAGCAATTTCTTGGTTCACAGAACATTTTAAGTATTTTAATCGTTTTATGATGCTACACGAATTCCATCATCTTTCAAAATGCTCCAAACTTCCAGAGTCCATTTGTTAACCTTTTTTCCTGGAATTCAGACTGTTTCAGACGGATAAACCATTCGCATTTAAAGGGATTAGTAAAGGGATTAGTAAAGTCTGAGATTTAAGACATATATCCGAAGAGCAAGCAAGACTTAAGTTAACATTGGTCAAACTACCTTCCTGATAGCTAATTCCAATTGCTGCAAACAAAATTTTTAATTTTTATCCATTTTATCAACAATGTAACCATAAACCAATTTCAGGTAGGACATATTAAACCATTTACACTTAAAGGGGTTTAACAAAGTCTAAGATTGGACAAATACCTAACACAGAGCAAGGCAATGAGGAACAAGTTTGTTGGCAGATACAAATTTAGAAAATGTATCCATCTTATTTGGCCATATCCAAATTTATTCATATTATTTGTTCTATAAATAATATGTGATGTAATACATTGTTGTCACTGGGACCTCTCACCCATTTATACTGTACTGTCATGTCCCGCTTCAGAGCACTCATAGTGTCAGTACGAGCAGTACGAATATCATGTTTCTATCAGATAAAAGTTAGGAACTGTCTGTACTATCAATACGAGTGCTTTGAAGCATGATATGGGAGGACAGTTCAGAGAGGAACTAGCATTAGGATATTGTCCAAACTGGCTGGACATCTCCACAACAAGCTGCAATATTTATACAGCTGGGAGTTCGATTCAGTTCTTGTTTAGTTTCACAAGATCCATAGAGTTGTTTTTGTGTTGAATTTCACAAGATTAATAATTTCATTTTTAATGAAATTTCATACTTTTTACCCAGGGCTTTAAATGTTAAATTGTCAAATGTCAAGCACAGTCACAAACTTAACAACACTTCATCCACATAGACATTTATTTTTCATTCTTGTCTTGCACTGTTAAATACCTCCTATGCTATGATGAGCAACTGTAAGAAACAACACAAGGTGCTTACCAATGAGGGTTAGAGTTAGAGGGGTGAGCGGTCGACAGTGGAGGTGCAGTGGATACAACTGTGGCAGATTCCTGAGAAAGACAAAAAAAACAACAAAAGAACAACTGTTATAGAAGCATTGTTAAAATATAAACTAACCTATTTCTTAATTTTTTTTCTTCCTGAAAGATACATTTTTCTTTCTTATTTTGTTGTTGTTGTATTTTTTATTGCTATAATATCCCATTTTTTGGGTAGCTGGGTTTTTCCAGTCATCAAAAGTCTGTCTGTCTACTGATTTTGGAGCTTGACAACAGAGAAGGATTAAATTTTATCAAACCTATAGTTCAAGCCTTCCGAGCATCTGTTCTTGAGGGGCCAGTTGCTGCTAGGTCGTAATCTGAGTCCTCATGGAAGATCCACAGGGAACAGCCTGCATCATGGTTTTGTTTGTAATGTTAACCTTTCTGTCTGAAGAAATGTTGCTAGGTTTTGCATCGGTTTCAGACGCTTGTTTACCTCCACAAGATTTATTTTGCACGACAAACATCAAAGTCTACATAACTTTGGTTTTATTCTCTACAGGAATTCCTTTCACATGGTTAATGACTCAATAATGGCACTTTGAATCCTGGCTAATCAAAGATAAGCTTGTCAGAAGCCTAACTAGTGATTGGGGTGTACACTAACCTTACAGTATCAACAGCAGTATGTATGTATGTATATATTTAAGATCCTCTTGCAAGCAGGATCTCATGATGAAGCCATCATTGGCTTATCAAAGCCGTAAGCTGACCAAAGTCAGTCTCTTAGATTCATATTTTAACGTCCATGATTATGAATTGTCAATTGTGAACAACTCTGTAACTGGAGGACATACATTAATCTTGGAGTGACTCGAGCTGGGGACCTTATGACTGAAAGGCACCGACGTTAACCACTGAGCTAACACTCCACAGTGCTTGATTAATTCAGTAGCAGAAAGAGTAACTGAAACTTTTGACTCCCTCTCTCTCTCTTACTAGCTAGATATTTCATTATAACTGACTATGGAGAATTTCATCTAGTGACACTTTACAGAACATCATCACCAGATATAACAATCTTCATCTTTTGCTTGGATCCATGAGGGTATATTTGGTATGGTGTACTCACTGAGACCCTGCTGCTTGAAGCGGGATACTTTGGTAAAGGAGGTTGCGTGTTGGGGATGACTTTGGCTTTCTCCCCTATTTGAAGCCCTGACACGGGAGGACCACCGACCGGTTTATGCCTCTCAGAAGCAGCAACTCTTCGAGGCTGGAGAGAAAAATGGTACTAGTGTAGATGTCTTTTAGTGATACACATAAATATTCAGGAAAATGGCAATAAAAACTTGAGGGAACCTGTGCCAACACTGCCTTAATATTATACACAAATTTAACACTATGCCTACATATAAATTTTTTTGACCATCAATTCCATCACATTTCTAAATCTTGCAAATGATGTTGATAACATAGTCCAACACCTACTTCACAAGGAAATGCAGTGCATGTATTTAACCACTATTAACATTTTTAAAAAATCAACAATAACTAAAGCACAACAAAATGTTACATAAGGTTTTCTAGAAAGATTTCCATTAAAGGCAGGCATTCTTATGATGCTACTTGACTTTGATATTGAATTTGAAAGCTATGATCCTTGAGATGAAAACAGGCTTGCCGGTACTTGAATAAAACGTTTTGGCCCGTCAATGGTGTCAAGGACCTCTGTGAAGTCCTCCGACAAAACCCACCAAGAGTAGGGCGTGAATGCCAGCAAAATTTACCTTATAAGCAAACGGAGATGGCGTTGGGGTCAAGGGTATCCTCTTCGCATCTGATAACGGTGTTGACATTCTGTCCAATGTATTAAGTATCTTCATGGCTGTGTTGCTGGTCACGCCAAAGTCTGGGTCCGTTCTGGTCTGAGCAGCCGGTTTGGGCCTGATGTGCCGCTTCACTGGCAGATGGACCTAAAGGAGCCAAGGTGCAAAGGAAAAGGAGACGAACCTTCAAGTGAGGTTAATCCAAGCAAAGGGAAGCCTGACCTCAAATTAAATTGGATTTTTTTTTTGTCGGTCAGGAAATTAAGTTCTATTATTTATTTTTTTCTCTTGTTGAAATTTCCACAAAATCTTACGCAGCAAAGATGAGCAAAGATGAGCAAAGAAAAACAATTACAGATTGACTAATTAATAAGAAGTCCACCAATGAACAGACTGGCATCCTACCTGGTATGGTGATGGGTTATACTTTTTCCTGGCTGCTGGTGATCTATAAGATGACGATCCACCAAAAGTTGTTCTCCCTATATAGAAAGAAGACTGGTGTCTGTCGTCCGGTGTTAAAGTTGTATTCTGAACAAAGAAAACCATCAAATAGAAGCTTCAGAAAATGCATTGCAAATATGAAGAATGATAGATTAGACTTTGTATCTCGAACGAGCAACTTTCCATGGCGATTGATTCCATACATTGAATCCTTTGTTTTGAAAGGTATGGAGAGCTAATACAGACAAAGCAAAGAGTATAAAGGAGGATTAACAACTGAAGCCTTCAAACTTTGAGCTATTTTAATTGCTAATTTCAAGGTCATTTTGTCCTTCACTTGTAGCATAATAATGCCACTGGCAATGTTCAGCTAGTAGACATTAAGAACTCAAACACACGATGAAGTAATTTAACAGTAGTAAGTAGAAGAATCTGCACGATTTCCATACCCAGAATTAGTCTATTTCTACCTATTAGCAGCAAATATTGTTTGGCTGCCCCCAGAAGCCTGCACAGTATCTGAAGTGTGTTGTAATTCAGAAAAATTACAGTGGGAGGTTGATTTTAGCCAGTGCATTTGTTTTAAGCACTGGCAATTTTTAGCTTAGTGGCTAAAATTGTGAAATTTCAAAGCCTGAACTACAAATCTGGTCTGATCAGAGTCCAGAAACCATTGTCATCAATTACCTCTTTGAACACTTTGTATGTATAGATATAAAACCCTCACCATTAATGTTGAGTTAGTGATAAAGCGTCATTGCATGGTCATAATTGTAATGTTATGTTATGACATAGTGACAGTGGCATACTCAATTGGGTGACGGTCCACCCCATGTACCCGTCAGGGGGGTGCCATGCCACATATTGACCATACAATCAGTTCAAAGCTTTGCCAAAGATGGCACCATTTTGCATCTAAGCCACCTTACATAAACAAAGATTTGGAACACCCCCTCCCTTTACACATCTCCCCCAGGATGGCATCCACTGCATGGGGTAACAAAGGTCAGATCCGCTTTGATTGCCATAAATTCTAGGTTTGTTGCTGCACAGTGAGACAGGTTCCTTCACAAAGCTTTAAAGCACAACAAATTTCATTCTTAAGAGCATGAAGTTGGTTTAGCGTCTTATATATTAGCGCCTTATATATTAAGAGTGTTAGCTCAGTGGTTAACGCCGGTGCCTTTCAATCATAAGGTCCCCGGTTCAAGTCACTCCCAGATTAATGTATGTCGTCCAGTTACAGAGTTGTTGACAATTGACAATTCATTATCATGGACGTTAAATATGAATGTAAGAGACTGACTTCGGTCAGCTTGCGGCTTTGATAAGCCAATGAGGCTTCTTGGCGAGTTCCTGCTTGCATGAGGATCTAAAATACATACAATACAAATACATACATATATGTTCTAGTAAAATGGCGACTGGGGAATGATGCCAAATCTTGCTGTCATATTATCACACAGCCTCTTGCTATTGGTTCCTCAAATCATTCTCTAAAGTGACTGAGCTGAATAAATTATTTTATTTATTACGAAGGGCTTGTGAACTTAACAATCTAAATGTACCTGTCTAGGTGTGCCAAAGTAAGAGGCATTAAAACGAGGTCTCTTCGCTGCAGGTTGAGGCTTAGACTCTACTTGGCGTGACCCTCTGTGAGACTGAGAAGCCAAAGTATTCGTGTCTGACCAGAGGCTCATACGGCTGGGCGTGCTGGTGGATGACTGGCCCCATTCTGTGGAAAAGGACAAATTTTTAACAAATTATTTCCTGGAAGAAGCAAAAGGTTTACAAAAGTATATTTAGCCACTATAACATCCAGGGAACTTAGCACTGATTATGTAGGGGGTTATGACCTAATATCCATTTTATTGGAAAATATGTGGCAACCTATATCGTTAAGCAACATGATCTGTGGGTAGTCCTATACTGCTGCTGCAATGAGCTATTAGCACTACCACTGTGGTTTTATCACATTCATTCTTAAGGTTTCCACATTTTCTGCATGAGAGGTGGCCAACTTTTTCTGGAGGAAACAAGTATCATGTAGAAACAATTTAAGAAAATCATCCTATTTAACAGCTTTGCTCTTTTCCAGGCCTGGCTAAAATCTTGTATGCTGGACAAAGGATCTTAAGTCCATGAAACACTGTACATATGGACAAAGTATAACATAGAAACCAAAACCTATTTGATATTTGGCTAACTTATAAAGCACAACTTTGTGTTTTCTTGTCCAATTTTCTGAACTATCAAATTACTACAATCAAGGTGAGAAACCGTCCCACATTTGTTATCTTCCTGCTGTCTTTCTGTTATCTTTTTCAAATTTATAGTTTTCTGTTCATTTTTTGAAAGGAAATATTGAAAGTAAGGCCAAGCTCATAACCAACATTGTTATGGCAGGTTGTCATGGCATCAAAATTTTTATCAAAATCAACACAACTAATTTGCATTAAAGATGCAAATGACATAAAACTCACCAGAAAGTTGTTCAAGATTACTTTTGGCTATTTTCTCTTTATGATCTGCTCTGTCCACATGAGGCAGTAGAGAGGAACATCCACTGGTTGACACAGAAGAATCTGTCTCATCATCTGCAAAAGACACATAAGTTAGAAGGGGGGCTGCAGCATCCTGCATCCAGGCTGTGAATGCTGTAGCCACTCCCCCCACACACCCACATAGGGCAATCATTTGTACTGTGCAATTTCACACAATAGTCGGCTGTGATGATCTCTAATATTGATATTGATTCAGCCTTACTGGAAAATATTTTATGAACTGGACTGACCTAACTACAAAGTTTTGACAAATAATCAAAAGTGCGGAAAAGTACAATCCTTTATGTGGAACGTAATAATCGGTTCCAAATAATCGGTAGCGCAATGGATTTTGCCTTATACCGATTATCAGTCGAACACTATTAACTTGACATAATTGCTGATTCTTATATTGATAAAGACTGTTGTGTTTCAGTGTAAAGAATTACCATGCTATTATGCCATGTTTATTTCTATGACATCATAGTACTTAATCATTCCTAGCTGCACCTCATTGTACCATATGTGATTACATCATAACTAGCAACATTTGCAATGTTACTACTTGCACTTAATACTTAGCCAACCTCCATTTTACATGTAGAGCTATCTCTTTCACTGAGAAAACTTCTAAGGCTACAAAATCTCCACAAACTCCTGTAAGTTACCTCTTTCTTCAGTTTGCAAGTTCCTCAACGGTTGTTGTATGAAGTCATTGTCAACTGGTGTCGAAGTCTGAATGGGTTGAGTGTAAGCTATAAAAGGTAAAGGAGTGTGCTTCCTTTGAGGAATTCCCATCTGGATAGCTTCTTCCTCCTCTTCCCTCTTCCTGTGTTGTGATCTATGACTGGCATCTTCCTCATTCACCTTGGCGTGGGTCCTATGGACAGGAGGGTAACCGGTTCCGTAAGAGGTCGAAGGCGTGTCGGGATCAAAATCTGGGGACGCCGGTTCTGATACTACTTCACTATCTCTTTCCTCCTCGTTTTTTGTAAACATACTCTTCATCCATGTCGGTACCACCCCTGTGACAGCTTCTGTCACGTGTGACAGGATTGACTGTGTCATGAGAAAAGCAAAAGACGAATTAATGCAACATGTTTTATACCCTACTACCTCCCCACACATGAGCACACACAATACTGTACTATTAGCCTGCTAGTGTTAAGACAGGTACAGTACACAATTGTCAGTCACAAAGGGAGAAGTTTTTGCATTATTATATTTATCAAGAAAAAGTTCTAAACAAAAGGTAATAAAGCTGTAACACTAGCATAGGGAAGAGATTACTAAACTAATATATGCATTTTGTACAATCACACATATATGACTCAAGTATGGTGAACATGTACTGTCAACTATGATTTGCACTATGCATAATCAAATTGGCAAACATGAAACGAAAGAGCAACATTTAGGTTTAACTCATCTGAATTGAATTGATTGGATTGCTTAGCACAGAACAAAAACTATATCTTCTTCCTTCAAGAAGTTAATGGCACATAATCTGTGACATAAGTTACTTTCACTATACCAATTCTACACAGTCAGACTGTCTGTACAAAGTATTTTGTTCACAAGTCAGCAAGAAACACTCCAGTGAATCAAACTGTCTTGGACTATTTTCATTGAAGGTTATAGGAAGAGACCATAATATCAGCAAGAAAGAGGTACACCCAACACAAGTTTATTTCATTTCTGCTTTTATATAATTACTTGAACATTTCTCTTCCCTTACTTGACAACAGTCGTCATTTAAATACTTGTATTTGTTTCCAAGTTTCACAATGACTGGAATGGAAAGCACCAAGTAAACAACATCTTTTATACTCCGTAAAATGAGGTAAAGGTTTCCACTGAAGTTTATTCCAGTATCTGCAGTTCACTGCAGAAATTCTGCTACTAATATTACAGAGCGGACAATGATTTTACCTGCTAGCTTCTGTAGTTCATGTATATGCTAGGCCTAGGTACGATTTACCTTAAACCAACTGTTAATAACTGTTTATAGCTATGCTGATAACATTTCTACAATTTCTGTCAAAATCCAACAAGAAAGCAAAAAGCGTGATTAAAGATAAATATTCACAACCTCATGGCAAATGATACTTGATAGACCTACGCATAGCAAAACTATTGACTAGCCTATTACCGTTAGTATAAATATAATTATAAGGGGCGTCCGCCATAGTGACCATGTGGGCAGGAAGCGGCATTTCTATGACGGAAAATATCAATTTGATAGTTTTGGAACGTATCAAAACCTTAAATATTCATTAGGAATTCAAACTAATGATGACTAACCATACCAAATTACGAACCCACATTAAAGATTAACCAACTGACAATAGACTAAGCCTCAGCCAACATTCAATAACAAATTAATTAACAGCCGATTACCAAGAAAGGGTCAACACACTTTAGACTAGCCCAGTAACAGTTGAAAAGAAACTTACAACTTGTAAAGAAGGTTACATCAAAAAAGTCAGGTCATGTTTCTGCCATGATGAAAAACACACAGAAAGTAATGGCTGAAACTAGCCTAAAGTTAGGCTTGGTTAACTCAGACTGTGAAAGAAAACATCCCCCTTGCATCTATGCAAACATTCATGCCACTGCAATTGGTTTTTGAATAAATGTATGTTACTGCAGCGAAGACATGGTGTCAGAGTGTATATCTGGAGCATGTCAGAGATATAAGAGGGAGCCAAGCCATTCAAGTAAGCTAGGATTGCCCTGTTACTTGGTTAGGCATAGCCTAAAGTTAGGCCCTGGGATTGACGTTACACTGCAGCCTTCGACTTCAAGAACAAGTACATTACCCTAGCATAATACAAATACATTCGGGAGTAATTGCAGAAAACCTAGCAACTTTGAAGCACCACCCTTAAAAGAGGTTGGCTATGGTGTCCATATAGGGAGTCTAGCAATACGAGCAATACGAAAGCGACTGTTGCCAGCTACTGCGTGGAGCTTTGTGTTGCAGGGTATTCTGCAATTAAGCCTACATTCGTCAGGGGCATAATACGACACAATTGAGGAACACCTCATAGCCACATTAGGCTAGTTATAGCTGCTAGTGATAACCTCGCTATCCTAATACTATTAGGCCACTAGTATTAGAGCACTAGGCCTGAGCATGCAATTATATTACTACCGTTAGTGCCTGCACTGTACGTATCTAGTGCAGTCCTAACATACGATGTATATAAGTGTAGGCTAGCCTTGCGCGGAAGCATGCTACTGACTGACACAGTGACAGTGGTTATTCATTATTAGTTACCTTAGGTCGCTGATACGGTTTTTTAGCTCCACGAGTACGTTTGCTTTTTAATTTGCCTCCTCCAGAGCTTGCCATGACTGTTATTAGGTTTAATGAATACCACCCGGAAAAGAGTCGCAGAAAAACTACGAACTTTCCGTGGAATTAGCGGTATCAGCGGGTATTTCTAAAACTGCGATATTATACATGCACAAGATGGCGGCTTTTTTTGCAAGGCGCTGATTGGTCAATATGCGCTAACCTTTCAACTCAGACTTTGGTGACAACAGAGAAACATTCAAACGTGATTTACAAAAGAAAAACCCTAAAGAAGAAAGACTTTTCAAAACTTTGGAAAATATTATATTCCCTTAAAATATTTAACTCATGACTTGATTGAGATAAAGAACTCACTAAATTGTCGCTCCATTTTATTTGTAAATTGATTTGTGTCTATAAACTTTGGCGGAGTCGGAAATTCAAACATCATGTGTGTATAATAGTACATTTACTAGGGGCACGGGGAGCCTTCAGTTTAGTGAATGTTTCGGATATAGTGTTATACTAATACATACTGCAAAACAGTCCTACTGTACTATTGTCACCGCAATAGTCATTATCAACTCTCTGGAGCGATTGTGTTAGACGAGCCACCAATACAGTGTAAAAAACCCTTTAAGTTAAAGGTGTTTGGTAGTAACCTTCGTTGTGTTCTGAGTTAAGGTCACGAATAGCACGAAAGGCTAAGTAATCATGCAAATTATGATGGTGCCGCAACTTATACACTGCCTGTAACTTCGGCTGTAACATAACATAAGTGTAACTTTCGGCCTAGCCTAACTTAGTCATTTAGTTCGCATAAAACTAATAAAAATGCTTAGACATCACATACTGTAGCTCATTACAACCAACTTATACAAATATATGTCATAGGTAATTCTCCTAAGTTAGATCTAGCCTAACTGTTAATTAAAAGTTTATTTATTCTTGTAGAATGCAATGAGCCTAGCTAAATTTGTTGTAATCATAATGTTATGAGTATGACTGCCACCATACATTGTGGCTGTTGTTTGCCTAGACCTAGCAATCAGGGTAATACTAGCTATGTACCCCGCAATTCGTCTGTCAGTTAATCAACCAATCAGACTACACACTTTAAACACTTACTTTTGAAGTGTCAAGTGAGGATTCCGTGCAATTGGCATTCTCATTACAATTCACATTATTTGAGTGACACGAAGCCGTTACTCATACTCATAGGCCCAAGTTATTTCTTTTTAAGAACTTTCACAATATCCCATTGAATACAACACTTGGCATGTTGTGGGAGACTTTTGGTGAAATAGTAGTAGGCTGATATGGGGGATGTTAATTATAGTTATTAATTAAACTATGAACTCATCAAATCACAATTTAGACAGCATATTGTTCAAACTTGAAAGGTATCCAGCACAAAATATTTAAGCAATATAAGTGACGTGGTCATAGATTCTCTTTCCTCAAAATCCTAAACAAAGGCAGGGTCATTCATTACCCAGAGGAGTACACCAGGAGAAATACGACCTTATTCATCAGGCTGCAGGGTGAATGATATGATGCTTGCTCATTATTTATCTGGCAGTGTAAGTCTTGGTCCGTACTATCAAGCTGCTGGGCGAATGACATGTTCGCATTCCCTGATTCGCCAGGCAGGGGCATGAAGAGTGAAGGCACGTTGAGACGTACATGCAATGGGACTAAATCAAATTGTTTGTGTCTTTACCTAAAAACATGTATTCAGTTCACCAGAACTGTGGTCTTCACTAACAATTTATGAAAAGGAAACCTTATTACTGTCAGTTGTATTGCTGGTGCATTGCTGCTAGAAAAAATGTCAGCTCTATAACTCTTGTGCTCCTATCCAGCTGAAGTAGTATAGGCATTCAATACTAAATAGAAGGTGTCAGACCTTTCTTAGAGAACTTAATATTACTTTATCCCTTTTGTTATGTGGGGGAGGGGGAAGTGTTGGTTATTCATCAGAGTCTACATTTGAGATGTAGTACATCACTGTCATCTCATCACAAAAAGACGTTTTCTTGGTTTACCTGTGATATTGAAAACTGCAAACTTCTTTACAAGTGTATTTCAACATTGGTAACTAGCACATTTAAACTGGTGTTCTCTTAACTCTAGCTTTCAACATTTTTGGTGTCTTTGTGACAAAATTTTGGTAAAGTTATCAGCAGTTCGGTGTCTTTGTGACAAAATTTTGGTAAAGTTATCGGCATTGCTATTTATTTTGTCACAACCTTGATATCTAAATTGCGCTCCGATTCACTGAGTTTGGCTTAAAAACGATAAAAAATTTGGATCAAAAACATAGTGATGTGTGAAACTGTTCCATCTGCTGTAGGTAGCGTAATGGATCTGCAAGTCTAGGTCCAACTTTATTGGGCTTGTTGGGAATAAATTAGTGCTCAGTTTTTGTGTAAAGGTAGCATTCTTGAAGGCTCTTAGTTTATTTCCGCTTATTAAATACTCGGGTTGCTGTGTAGAAGACTGTAAAACATCTTTACACCTGTATAGGAACTTGACCATTTCGTATAGCATTTTGCGATATTGGATAAAATTATTCCCTGGGCCTGAGTCACATACTAGGTTTAAATTATGCTTTAAACTGAGGTTAAGTATCCAGAAAAGTTGGAAATAAAATTGATTCTGTGATAAAGCCTGTGTTCTGTGCCTTGCAAGATATGTAAATTAATATGTATAATAAACCAGGTGTTAATGTCTCCTCTTTCACTATTTGTATGTATGTATGTATGTATTTTAGATCCTCCTGCAAGCAGGAACTCGCGAAGAAGCCATCATTGGCTTATCAAAGCTGCAAGCTGACCAAAGTCAGTCTCTTAGATATATATTTAACATCCATGATTATGAATTGTCAATTGTCAACAACTCTGTAACTGGACGACATACATTAATCTTGGAGTGACTCAAACTCGGGACCTTATGATTGTAAGGCACCGGCGTTAACCACTGAGCTAACACTCCCTTAATTGGTATGATTTCTGACAGCTAGTGTTCCTAATTCTCTCCTTTTTTCCGTAGGTCGAACAGCTGCAGACCAGAGTCTGAAGTAATCATTTGCAACTTTTTCTTATAGTCGATCCCTCAGCATATATTTGTAGAGCACTGCTTCACCATGAACAGACTGGAAGCCACCGAGGAAAATATGACCACCATGGTCCAATATCTCCAACAGACCTTAAACCCAGTCCAGATTGAGAGACGAGCAGGTAAATATTTATGACTTTAGGATGAGAAAGCAATTAACAAAGAGTCATCTTTTTTGTCATATTTAAAAAATGACTTTCCAAGCTAGAATACCTTGTTTTACCTTGTAAGGGTTGGAAAATATTAACGTAAGATCTGCCGTTTTCATGGTTGTAGCTTAATTATAAAGTTGTGCTTGATCCTTGGCCACACAGTATGCAATTGAAACTTTGTGTTACAATAAATATTAATATCAGTAACTGAATTTAGAGTTTAGTAGTATCAGGTCAACTTAAAGGGTGCGAAGACTAGCGCAAAAAGAAACGTCGAATGCCGGTAATTTGACCTAGTTTCGAATGAGGTATAACGAGGTGTTAAACACCACCTTCGATCCCAAAAAAATACACACACAGCTTGCTATACCGTCGGTAATTAGACACTAGTGCAGTCAGTACATACAGCTGCGGTCAATACCCACAGCACAGTATACAAACGATACAGCGATGGACATCTCAGGTCTAGCTAAAGATAACAATTAAGGGTATCACGTTTCATTACTGTCTGCATTTTGTAGAGACACGAACAAAACGTCACTTGCAAGCAACAGAAAGTTAACTTTTTCAGATGGCCGAACGCGGTTTGGGGGGAGTCTTCAATGCCTTTAAAAGATGACTTGAGAGAGAGAATTAAATTTTCATAACTTTGTTGTAGACTTAGAAAACACTGTTACCAGCCTGGGATTGTATTTCATCCACCACTTTGATTTTCTCTAGAATTGACCATTTAAACATCTTACTTATCTAAGGCTCATCAATAAAAGTGGCTGGACCACTTAGTCTAGCACAGAGACTAGTAGGTCATTTCCTCAGATGCAATGCAAAACTCAATGAGCAAACATAAGAGAGTGTCATGGACTCATATAACATGTTAACGGTGCATTACAAAATAATCGTGGACACATAGTCAGTGTAGAATGTCATGGATGCTCTGTTGTTTACATAAGGTCGGAAGAATGTGTTTTTCGTTGAGAAATTGGAACTAATAAAACAATGGGTGAACATTATTATCTGGGTCTGGGCTGAGGAGATGACGTTATCATCAATTTAGCCTTTAAAGAAGCAATTCAATTTCCAGAGACAAAGCACATTTTAAATGTGAAATATCTTGAAAGCCGAAACGGGGATAGAAATTATAACTGGCTCTCAAATTGCTCTTTTTTCGTGACTTATGAATACTAAAATTCTCCTCTAATGTCATCCGTTAACTACAGGGTTTATTTGAAGTGGTATATCAGCAAAATTCACAGCCATTTTTAAAAAATTTCCCCCCATTATTTGAATTGCAAGCATGTTTTTTATTTAGGTTTTGGCCATTATCGAATATACTAGTCTATTAGGTATGTCCTTGCATTGTTCATTGAACTTTGCTCAATATTGTGTATCTTTTACAGAATTTTAAGTATCTGACATTTTGTTTACCAGAAATATATATGTCATTCTCTCAAAAACCTAAAATGTATTTTAATTGCCTCCAACTTCAAATTTGCTACTGAGCATAAACGTAAAGAAATCAATTGGATCTTTCGTATGAAGTCCCACATCACCGTCATACTTTCAGTGTGTTACACTTTGTACTTTTCATTCGACTGCCAAGTGTTGCTGACGAAGGGCCCAGGGGGACCAAAAATTCCAATATATTTTCTAAAACATTACTCCTTATTTTTCAATTATGAGTCATATCTTATTTCTCTGGTTTTCTCTATTAATGTGTATATATATTGATATATTTATATGAAATTGATAGCAAGTTGATTGATTCTTGGAATTCATTTCTATTTCTTGGTAAACCAACAGCGGAGAAGTTTCTGGAAGGTGTCGAAGGCTACAATAATTATTCCATTCTCCTGCTGACATTAGTGAGCCAGGAGTCCATGGACATGACTGTCAGGCAAGCTGCAGCCATCACTTTCAAGAACTTTGTCAAGCGATCTTGGAGGATTGTGAGTGTACACTTTCAAAGAATTCCAGTTACGACCATATATATACCTAGGGTGCCACTAGTTAAGTCACCCAGTACTAATTTAAAGTATGTATTTTAGATCCTCCTGTAAGCAGGAACTCGCGAAGAAGCCATCATTGGCTTATCAAAGCCGCAAGCTAACAGAAGTCAGTCTCTTAGATTCATATTTAACGTCCATGGTTATGAATTGTCAACAACTCTGTAACTGGACGACATACATTAATCTTGGAGGGACTCGAACTTGGGACCTTATGATTGAAAGGCACTGGCGTTAACCACTGAGCTAACACTCCTTTAGTACCTGTAACAGACCCTTTATCCTGCCCCAGCCCATTATAGTAACATCTTCTCAAATAGTCATTCATCTCTTCTGTTTCACTTGTTTAAATAATAAATTTCTCTCTTGTTCTAAATACTAGCTACTTTGAATAGTTGATTTTGTAACCTATATATAGACTTTCTTCAGGGCTCACTATAACTCATATATCTACTTCATATCTGGAAAAAATCTTTCTATGGACAGAAGACTAAGAAATACAAATAATAACTCTTGATTTAAATTAAAGCTTGGATGAAATTGATTCTGGGTTTGCAGATCCACCATAGTGGGTTCACAAAACCTGTCAAGGTTTGCAGAGTTCAAGTGTCATTTGAGGTCAATAGATAGTCAGAAGGGAGGAGAGAGGACTGGGAAGCAACTTTGACGACATTTCTCAATTCATGTAGTTCAACCTTTCTGCTTGTCACAGATCGAAGGAGAACCAACAAAAATTTGCCAAGAAGATAGAGGACTTATAAAGAAACAAATCATAGATCTGATGCTTAGCGTCCCGGAGCAGCTGCAAAGACAGGTGAGGTCAAAAAAGTGAACGGTGTGTCAGAAAATTTGTCTCGGTAATCTTTAACAACACAAGACTTTTCTTAGTCTGAAGAGGTTTGCCTGTTTGTTTGTTCCGTCTAGGCCAGCCAAACACGGCCCAAATAGATGTGACTCAGCTGGACTTTTGTAACGTGGAAAGTTGCAGAGAATCGTAGATTGCCTGTGGGCATAAAAGTTGCCATTTGATCAAGATTTTGACATATATGCTTTAAGTTGCATTAACTTCAGTTTGGGAAAACTTAAAAATGAAAGGCTTTCCCCAACTAGCAGGCGGCAGAAAGCGATGGTTCTGCTCATTTTATAACGAATATAACCAATGAATGGAGGAATAATACTACATGTGACTCAATCAAGCTTCGGTCATTGACTGAAGATAAGTTGTTGAAAACACTCATCTGTCGTGCAGGGGTCAGTTGTTGTAAACTGTTGGATTTGATCGCTATCAGAAACTAGTTCAAGACGGTCAAGTTTAGTCTGGTCCTGGTACTTTCAAAGTGACTTAGCATATTAAGAACTCTCTCTCTCATTGGGTAATTTAAATCATGTCAAGATTGTACGGTATGAGCCGTTTTACAGCAAAACTAAAATATGTGCTCAAATGATTACTCTTGTAGATTTGATAAGTTCCTGGCATGAAGGGAGGTCAAATGTCAATGTAAAGTATAATATTGATTCATGAAGTATGAGCAACCTGATCAAAAGATTTATACTTGTAGATTTGATAGTCATTGGTAGGAATGAAGGTCAGAGCAGGTTGCTCATTCTTCATGAATTAATTATCATACCTTAATGTCAATGTAAGGTATCTTATTAATTCATGAAGAATGAGCAACCTGCTCAAATGATTACACTTGTAGATTTGATTGTCATTGGCAGGAATGAAGGTCAATTGTCAATGTAAGGTATGTTATTAATTCATGAAGAATGAGCAACCTGTTTGAAGCCCAGCTTTCATGTACTTCATGTCAATAGCCGACTGGTCTTCAATTGACATTGACAAGTTTATTTACAGATTATTATAGCCAATGAAAGTTTCACCCCTATGAATATTCATTGAGTCAGTCATCTGTCATCGTTCCATGCATTTAAATTTTGTTAACTTTGAGGACCTGCCTAGGGAATCCAGTAGTTTGGTGCTGCCTCGTCTGCATGGCGTCAAGCTTGTAATTGACATTCATAAA
The DNA here is from genome assembly GCA_000934455.1 of Apostichopus parvimensis. Lineage (NCBI taxonomy): Eukaryota > Metazoa > Echinodermata > Holothuroidea > Aspidochirotida > Stichopodidae > Apostichopus > Apostichopus parvimensis. The sequence continues at coordinate 22,857 of KN894466.1, forward strand.
ATCATTTAGGGTCATTATAGCCAATAGAAAGGACTTACTTGATATGAATATTCATTTGAACGCAATCATAGGTTATGGTTGGATGGCATTTTGTTTGGTAAAGATCAAGTTTTGTAGTCGGTGCTACCTTCTTTTCTCTCTGAAACATAACTTTTAGCTGAGCGACGCAATAGGTTTTATCGGTCGAGAAGATTTCCCGTACCAATGGCCCGATCTCATGCAACAAATGACATCCAAATTTCTGACAGGAAATTTCCCAGTGATCAATGGTGTCCTCAGAACAGCACACTCACTTTTCAAGAGGTAAGTTGTTGTTTTCATTGAAAAGTTTACGATATATACACTTTGCATTAAGCACATCATACAGGTGTCCATTGGTGTAGTAGACTGTAATGGTATTGAATTGTTACATTGTTGGCTTAGCGATTAGTGATCCCAAGTTTGTACATATACAAATACAAATATCTGCACTGGATAATGTAGCCTGTGTTATCTCTCTTTGATACGTTGATTTTTATTTTCATTTTTCATTTCATTTATTTATATTTGTTCTATCACAACATAAGTATGACATATAATATAGAAGAAGATAAGAAACAAAACTTGTGAAATAATAATATTAATAATAATATGTACTTTATAGCACTTTACATAAAACTATGTATCTCTTAACACTTTACACCTAATCGCTGAAATTTGTACCGTTGAATACTTTCTGCAGATCCTTCAAAAGAGAGAGTTTTGCTAAAGATGGGATGACCTTCAATGTCATCACCATAAATTAGCATTCCTGATACCTTGTAATGATCATATAGAAATTTAATAGTCAAAATGAGACAACCGTAACTTATTACGGTAATTTGCTTAGATCATCGGGCCATTGCACTTTGGATTTCCCTACCTTTCACTTTAAAGGCGATGCCTTCTTTAGTTGCTTTTAGAGAAACCTGACAAAAGCCCTTCATCAACATGTACTAGAACTGCGAAATGAAACTGGGGGGGGGGGGGGGAGGGAAGGGAGAGGAATGGGTGGTTTTTTGGGTTCTCTTTTCTAACTGTAAAGTTCTGTATTTTTTCAGGGAATGTCACTACCCGACAGGGTTTTTTAGTACACTTCCTTTCACAAGTTTTGTTTCTTATCTCCTTCTATGTCATATGATATACTTATGTTGTGATAGAACAAAACTAAATAAATGAAATGAAATAACTCTCTACAAAAGTGTTATGATGAGATGGGTTTGTCTCTGACAGGAGTCCATCAACTATAGGTTTTGGTTAAATTTTCAGCAGAAAAAAGCTCACACCCATGCTTGAGAATCTCTGTATTCCTCCTAAATATCATTTAAGATGTACACAAATTCAGCCCAGCAATTAGTATTTATTTTCAGTCGAGTAATGCTGTATTCAGATAGTATGCAATGAATGAAATGACTTTTCAGCCTAGTCGATGAATTTCATTTTCTAGATATCGCCACGAATTCAAATCCAACGAACTGTGGACGGAAATCAAATTGGTTCTGGATAACTTTGCTAAGCCCCTGATGGATCTCTTTGTTGTAAGTATCATAAAAGTAATTCTACTTGCCTTCTGAGTATATTTATTTGTTTGTTTATGAGTTGTTCATTTATTTATTAGTTTTTATGCATTTTATATATTTTATTGGCCAATGAACTGTGGACTGTTGTGAATTTCACGATGTTGTGAATTTCACGATGTTGTGAATTTCACGATAACTATCGTGGACTGTTACTAAATGACGCAGGTCAAAAGCGTTTTTAGAGTACTGGTTGACTTTATTACATTTCTGCACATAACCAGGCATTTAACTTGTTTTGTGTTGTTTGACATAAGCACAGTTACGGCACAGGTGGGTCGGGCGGTTACGTTTTGGCTGGGGACTTTTTACTTTTGTTCTGGATTACCCTTGACTCAGGTCACAGAGATGACCATTTCCTATCATCAGGGAAGTCAATGAGTTAGTCCAAATAAAAGAATGGTAAACAATCTTACAGGTGTTGCCGTGCTGGAATCTATATAGCTTTATTATCAGCTCTGTCTTGATCTTACAAGTGCACAACTGCAATTGGCTAGAATCCTTGTGTGATGAGTGAAATGGCAGGTACAGACATTAAACAGTTTAACATTGTTTCAAGTATGTATCAGTGCACCTGATGCCCGTTGTGGTCAGGATAACTATGGTGGATAATATTGGTAATGTTGATCCGTGTTAGTTACGGTGGTGTATTATATTTTCGTCACACAGGGGCGTATCCAGGGGGGGCGCAACAGGCGCGCGCCCCCCCTATTGGCCGTCACCAAAAAAAAAAATTTAGCAAAAAAAAAAAAAAAATTGATG
>KN894469.1:0-19364 GCA_000934455.1 Apostichopus parvimensis
GGGGGGGGGGGGGGGGGGGGGGGGGAGGCGGAGGGAGGAGTGTGAACTGTATTCAAGACCGATATGAAGGAAGTTTTAACCCGAGCATCAAGGAGGTCTATTTTCAGGTGGCATCATAAGATTTGTTTTTCTTACTTGTCTGTGTGCTTCAGTTTGAAAAGAGCAGCAATGCTGAGAAAAGAGGGGGATACTTAGAGGGGTGTGTCTGGGGGGTCATAAGACAACAGAAAGGGGTCTGTCTGGGGGTCATAAGACAACGGCGAGGGGTCTGTCTGGGGGCCATAAGACAACAGAGAGGGATCTGTGTGGAGGTCATAAGGCGATCTCAGACAACAGAGGGGTCTGTGTGGGGATCATAAGACAACAGAGAGGGGTCTGTGTGGGGGTCGTTAGACAATGGAGTGGGATCATCTTTGGGGGAGGGGTGATAAGACATTGGTGATGGGAAAAAGGGAAAAGCTTACAATGTTTTGTTAGCATGTAGTCCTGAAAGTGATATCTAGCAATTTAAGTTTAAACTTTGTCGCTAGCTTTAAAAGAATAGTCCAGGTCAAAATTTCCTTTTGATATGTTAAAGAGGAACATAATCTAAGCATAATGGTGTCATTTGCATTCAATTCCTATGTACCATTTTTGAGATATTGACAGTTGATATTCTACTCAAAAACGGTACATACGAATTTAATGCAAATTTCACTAGAATGCTTAGATTATGTTGCTCTGTAACATATCAAAAAGAAATTTTGGCCTGGGCTTTTCTTTGAAGTTAGAAGCACCAATGACAGTCAGTAATGATACAAGTATAACATGCTGATTGCTAGAGTCTTGACACATACTGTATAACCTATCTTTCGGTTAAGCAATTCTCAATTAGTCGAATAGAAGTGAGATTTCATTTCTTGAACTCCACAGTAAATCTGTTACATTATTTCTTTCAAAACTTTCATGAACGCAAAGGGAAAAAATGGCAATGTCCACATTGCTATGAGTTACAGGGTGACTGGATATTACAGTAGTAAGTACAACAGTAGAATCAAGTTGCAATTTGGTCTGCGAAAATATGACAAAAACAGTCAAGTTTCTAAAGTTCTTTCAAAATTAATTCTTCCAAGGGCTCAGATGAATGGAGTTATTATAAGTGCCGGTGTTGCTTAGTGAAATTGCAATGTGTTTGGTCTTACCCTTTCGGCCTAATCATTTCACGTTGTTACATGTACTCCCGTCTAGTAAATGTCAAATTACAATCAGAAAAGTAGATGTTGGATCCAGGTTTTGTTCAGGACAGTAAGAATAAATTTGAAATTGAAATATCAACAGTTTCCATAATGCACACTCGGTTCTGTACGGGATGTACTCTAACCATACAGCCTTACAGAAAATGAAATTTTTATTCATCTTTCTACTAAATCTCATTTTCATGGGAAAATTACAAACAACAAATAAATGGTATTTGTTTGGAAGTACATTTATTACTATTATTTTTCTTTATTATCAAATCGGGTGTTCTCAATATCGTGGGTTTTGGTGTAAATTGTAATCGTAAGACTTGGCATATTGGATGTTCGTCTTTTTTCTTTTAAACTCTTTGAAACTTGTAAAATGAAAAAAAAAGGACTTAGTGAGTGAATAAAACTAGAAATATATCTCGCGGTATTTCTCTCTGTCTGAATTTCATCGGTATTATAAGTATTTCACGCCAAAGAGAGCGCTGAAACTGTTTTTTATCAACAGAACTTCTATTTTTGCATGACAGTATTAATAGTTTCATAAATGAGAGCAATTAACAGCCACTAAGAACACTTTAACTTTACAATCAGTCTAGCTACTTAACTAGTTACTTTTAAGTTATGTTTTAGCTCAAACTTATTGTGGTTAAAAGCAGAATGAAATGTGTGACAGTGTTGTGCTATTGTGCACTCCCTGTGATGATGCATGTAGGAACTTCCTTTTAAATTTTTCTTTTCCCTGTTCAGAAGAAAAATTTGCCCTTTGTGTCAGTGCTTGCAAGGAGCACCGGGAAGCAATATTTTTATTTATTTTTCTTTGAACGTGAGTGAATTAACGACCTTCCGACTCGCAAGTTTTATGTATCCGTCAGAAATGTCAATATTAGTAGTGTAAATAGGCCTATCTGGATAGGTCTTTTTTAATTTATTTATTTTGTAAGAAGGAAATGGCTCGCTTTTTGTTTCAGAGGGATAGTTGCTCATCATAGAATCTTAAATTACAGTAGCCCTTGGTCGTATCCTTAAATGCATAATAATCAAGTTGTTCAAGAAATGATCTCATTGTTAATGAGCTTAAAAACTGCTTGCCGTTCTTTGCAATGTGAATCACAGAAATACAGAAATGACGGTTTGATCAGTTGTTACTTGGTCAGGTGACATGTACTGTCATCTTTATCATTGCCTTATTATATACTGCCTACTTTAATACCTATTATAATACCTATTAATACCTATTATATAACCACCAATATATTATTACTACCTTACACTACCAGGTTGTTCAGGTCTAAGGGTAATGAAAGATATATGTTACATTTATTAACAGTGATTAACAAGCAGGATTATTTCATATTGGAATACATTGAACAGACAAAGTGTTATTCATCTGATCCAGGCCACAGTCTAACATTGAGTATACATTTACTGTTATGACATCATCAGTGTTTCCCCAGTTTCTTCACAAATTATTCGCGACTGTTTAGTCCCTGCTTACATTACTGTGGTGTATCATGGCATAGACCAAGCTGTCAACTAACCATGCTCTTGTAACAATTCTCTTGTAATGAGTTGATTTTTTTTTCTCTTTTGTACTTCTTGCACAATTCATGTAACAATGCCTCATAAAGCAGTGATTAAATGCCCACAGCTGTTTGTGACTAAACCACCGTGTTGAAATCAATGTATTGAATAGCTAAAACTGAAGATCAGCCAGCCTCCAAACGGTTAAATGGTATCTAGCATCAGCCTCAGGTCATGATTCAGAACCACACGTGTTCTGTCTCATTGACACCACATGACCTGTGCTGTGAAATTTGATTGGCTCTTTGATGATCTTACTTGATTTTATAATTTTCCTGTATTACAATTTTCCTATTTCATTATGATTTTTTAAATATGCTCTTCTGGTGTAACATATGAAAATAAAGTCATCACAATGTATTTCAAACTCTCATATCCTAGATTTCCAGACTATTCTCTTCCTTTTTGTTGAATTTTACTCTTTGATTACATTCTGACTAAATGAGTAATGAAAAGTTTTGCTTCCAGAAAAGGAAAAAAAAAAACTCCAAACAACCATATCTTAGGTCACATCAAGGAACTAGCAATTTCGAGGATTGACGTGGACTTTCTCTGCCAGCTTTAAAGCAAGTTTTTGCATTTGACACTCGTCACACTTTGGGGTCGGGGTCAAAGTTCAGCTGAAGTATGACGGACAAAAAAGGTGAAAAAAGCACAGGAATGCAATTGTCAATAACAGCAGCTCTCAACAACAGCAGCTCAATCTGTTAGGATAGGACTGTTAGGATAGGACTGTTCTTCTCCTGATGAGGTAAATAACTTTTTTGAAATATTTTGCTACAAAGTGAATGAGGAAACCTTTCCCCTGATCCTCTACAGGCCGCCAGATATATGTTCTTCAGATGAAATATGGTAAGCATAGGACCACACTAATGAAACAAGGGAAGACAATTTTTATTCAAGCAATTGTTATTTATTAAAAGCCGCACAAAATTTCGGGTGGACATAATTTGCATTACTGTAGGTTTTTAAAGCTTCATTCCAACATGATAAAGAACTAATATAAAGTGAAAACATTTGCATCATAACAAATTTCTACATGTCATTACTGGTATTTTCTAACTTGTGAGGTAATCTAATCAAGAAATATAATCAAGAACCTCTTATTAAGAAAATGTTTAAAATGACACGGAAAACTCTGAAGTTGTGTGGTTTTTCAGGTTGAACTTAAATGCTTATAAAATATATGTATCATCATGTTGCCATGGCAACATCATGTTGCCATGACAACAGTGAAAGTTGTATCTGCAAAACTACATACTGATACTATTCATTGCTGGCAATTTCCTTAATTGTGAAAAATAGAAATGAACAGCACTAGCTTTGTTTAAACTACAAATCTGTTTTAACCTGCCAAATGCCCTATACAGATGAGCTAAATGCATAAAAAGTTCAGCATGGCCGAAATATTAATTTCTTTGGACTTATAAAGAAAATGTGTGGATTGCTAGCCAGCCATCCATTAAAATTTTCCAGGACAAGGTTCAAATATAAATCTGTTGTTTTAATTTTGCGTAAAAAGGGGCAAGAACTCTGATACTAGAGGAAAGCGCAGGCATCAATTTTCAGTTTCTAGATAAAAATTGGACGAATGAAATCTTGCATGATGTTCATATTTAATCAAAAGTAGAAAGAAATGAAAAAATTCCAACAAAACTTAGGGATAAATTTTCTGTTACCAAAGACTGACAGCTCTGGGAAGGATAATAATATACTTGATTAAGTAACATACAAAACTATCAAATGTATTTATTATCTTATTTTGTTTTAAAGAAAACTCTGCCAAAACTAGTCAATTCTTAATACCAAAAAACAAAAGCAATGTTACAACAAATGTTAGTTCCGTGGAACTGAAATGGCACCTTTCACACGGTGTAAAGAAAACATCGACATTCCAAAAAGAAAGGGTAAAAAAAGGGTAATAGAAAAAAGATTAGAGAGACGGGAAACAAAACCACTTTGTAAATTTGCCACCAAAATGCAAAGAGAAAGATCTAGGTTTTAAAGTCAGTAAGAAATTTTACACATGGAATTCTATGAGATGGAGCTAATGATATGTAGAAAGTATTTTTTGTGTGAAAATAAATTTGACTTTAAACTTAAAATGCAAAGCAGTGTGCTGTTTCTGAAGCTTTTGGTCCATACTATTATCCTGATACAAGACAGCTCATTAGCTGGAAAATGTGTTCAACCACAACTTGTTATTATATATATCATTTGACGACAATTTTAGTCAGAGACACCCTTTAATGGTACTTTGATTTTCGAAAGATACTCCTACTAACTGGTAACTCAGCAATGATCAATGTTAACTTGCTTGAATACCAGCAATAGAATCGGTGGGTCTGAGCACCATTAAGGTTACAAAGTAACCAGCAAGCCAACAGGCTATGTAATTCTTTTGTGATGTTCCTTTCATTTTACAGTACATGAGAACATGATGTAAACTGTGTGAAGACAAGTTTTATCCAAGTTAATTAAGGATTATCTACATAACAAAAAAATTAAAGTTGATACAAGTTTAGCTTTTGTAGTGATCATTTTGACAAGGTGTTCAAAATTTTAAGCTTTGTTGACCTCAAAGTGACCATTGCAACCACAGAAAAACAATTCACATCTTGTGCTCGATGAGGTGGATCAACACTCTCAGTATTAAGTTCATCCAAGGTTTGACTTTGTTATCAACCTTAAAAGGTTTTCATTCTTTGACCCCTGATGCCCTCAAAGGACCTTTGACATTTTCAAAAAACAACAGGGTTGCTGTTAAATGAATCATGTTTACAAGACTTAACAATGGGGTGCTTCTATTCATTATGCCAAATTCAGATTCTAAATATGAAGTTTCACCACCATGTATTTTTTTTAGTTTGAAAATATACAAGCAAAGGTATCACACACACACACACTCACACATACGTCTCACACATGCCATCACCATCACAAAGATTCCTTTTGCCTTTTGCAAAGAATCAAAAACTTAAGTTAACCTTCACCACTAACGAGAATAAGTTCAATGGAATAGTTGAACAACCACCATGGGAGTATTAAGAAAATAACTACCGAATAGTCACGGTGACCTCGAGCCCACCTGGTGTTTCACACCGGTCACTCGGCCACGGTAACAGAGATGGAACTCTTCACTCCCTTTATCTCGTTGGAGGCGAAGGTCACATTAAGACTTCGGGTGCCGGACCTTTTGGCTGTTAGCCTAATACGGTGGGCGACTCGTTCATGAGGTTTCACTTGCCTGGAAGAATTCAAAAAGATCATTGAAATTAAATTACAGTCTAAGGAATAGTCTTGTGCTTCCACACATGCCTTTTAACCATACTCCCTGACAAGTTATCTTAAAGGTGACTACATTGAGTTCATGTGCACATGTGTGATGCTAGCAGACCTTGTTGTACAAGTACAATAGCAAGCCTACTAGGAATTCCCCTAGTTAATGAGTACCAGTACACAAGACCGGTTACATTGTACAGAAGCGTGAGTACAATGAGTGTCAGTTTTAGCATTAGTTCCAATACTACTTTATAAAATTTACCCTGGGTTCAAATGAGTACAAATCCACAAGGACACAAACACAGACAAAGCATTTACAAACTCGGAAAATTCTGAATTTCTCAAGGAAAGAGCTCCTTGAAGAAGCATTTGTATTTAATAGTCGATGTACTTAACTGTAACAAAACTCTTTTAAGTAATTCTTAAATTAAAATTGCAAGTGATTAACTGGAACAATCCTCTGCATTTCTTTCTTCACCAAATTAAATCTTTATTTAGCAAGCTGTTAAAACTCAATTCCATTTCGTCTCTCGGACACTTTTCATGCATGTCATTTACTTTACCCGATGTAACTGCAATCGGAAAATTTCCACAACTTTCTTTTTCAAGTATTTCATAGATTACTTAGTACTAAATGTTAGTGACAGTTAACCTAATATCAATACAACAGATGCTTGTATGGTTATGGCCATCATAACACTAATATCAATACAACAGATGCTTGTATGGTTATGGCCATCATAACACTAATATCAATACAACAGATGCTTGTATGGTTATGGCCATCATAACACTAATATCAATACAACAGATGCTTGTATGGTTATGGCCATTATAACACTAATATCAATACAACAGATGCTTGTATGGTTATGGCCATCATAACATCCCTGGGGTGAAAAAATATAACTCACCTGAAACTTTCCAATCTATGGCCGTCGATTCCTGGTCCTTCAATTCGGAAACGGCAATCCACAAGAGGATACTTCAACGGGTTTTCAAAAGATACCGATATGCTGAATGGACTTCCAACTTTGAGATTGTCATCCACCTGTGGTTTTGGGGTAAAAAAAGAGAAGACAATGATGGGTTGAAAACTACTGCAGCTGGTTTCAAATCGTCCATAAGTATTTCCGAAACATTTTAAGAAATTGATAAGGTTTGCAGGTGTAAAAATACTCCTAAAGCTTCATTATTTGACACAATCTGGGACTATCTCTTAGAAGGTCTTTAGAATCTTATTTGCCACACTTGTATGTCCTAAGGTTCTGTGTACAAAATACTGCATTTCTGTATCAATTTGCCCATTATGGATGGCATTTGTACTGTCCGATACACCTGATAAATTCAATGTGGCAGAACCATATATGGTGGCGATTTGAAAACGATAAGGAACATCAGAAAACATCTGTTACTTAGATCGCTTCAAACTTCTTTCTTGGAGACCCCCATTTTCATCCTATAGACAACCCTCCGGCATTGATAAACAATGTAACCTTCTCGCTCGTCACCCTGTGATTGGTTTCCTGAGGTTTTGATAAATGTGTGCACTGTTGTTTACTTACTCTCGATCCATATGCAAATCAACAGCAACACAAATCAATCAATCAATCAATCAGGAATTACCAGGTAGTGTTATTACCAGGTAGTAATTACATTGAGTGATTTTAGAACATAGAGCTTGATGAGTGCCGGCAACTCTTGAGAAATTACGACGAAATGACTCACCGAGTGTGGGAAGAAGGAGAGTGTGCAACGCCACCACATCTCACCACCATACCACCGCGTGTATGTAACAGAAGCAAATATACTAACCATATAGGATATGGAGGCAGACTAGAAATATCATTATAAGAGATGAGCAGTAAGAATAAGGGGGGTCTAAAGGAAAGAAAAAGAAGGAATTATCCTTGGGCTTTTTTACCTCAATGCTTAGTTCTGGTTTCTGAAGAACAAAATCCCTCTGGGTGCTGTAGGTCTGTTTTGTCTCGGAGACCATTCCCATGATGAAAAAGACAAATCCGGCAAACTCTGTCAGTGAACCCAAATAATCTTCTGCAGTCAAGGTAACCTTGAAGTCTTCGGCTGCAGGTGGAAGTTGGTTAAAAGATGTAAACAACGGGTAACAGAGGAAAATAAACAACAATTATAGAAAGACTTGGACACTTCTGTAAAAGTATTGTAAGGAGCACATATAGTGGGCCAGATCAGGATCCTTAGTGGGAATATCCTTTAACTTAAAATTTATCTGAAAATTACTAAAGCACATATTTTTGTTTCCCGAAAAAAAAAAAAACTGAAGCTTGAAGTTAACATATTCTTCTAAGATTTCCTCTGGTTACAGCAAGATACAAGGTCAAATTCAAGGGCTTCAATTTTAACACTACTTGCCCATGCGAGCCTTAAACTTTCAGTCTGGTTTTATGTGTCCAACACAACAAGACTTACTTTTGCCAGCAGAAATCTTCAATGTGTATTTGGAAGAAGCCACGGTTGCTTTCTTGACTCCTGTATAGTAGACGGTGCTACCTGAGACAGATATCGGAACCGACCGAGAGCTGCTGCTGTTGTTGGTGGCACGGACGGTTACTTCAATGTCCGATCCGATGACCACATCTCTGGGCAGCTCTACGCTTAAGGACACATCTTTTGGTACGTCCTTCATGAAGTTCTTGGCCGATTTGACGTACTTGCTAGCTGTGAGCACAGCCATACGCTCTCTCTGGGTTCCTGGAAGAGAGTGACAGTTCACTGTGTTTATGTCTGGAACTATATTAGCTCAACAACATCTATAACTGGTCTGCCCACTAAGACTTTTTATAGTTAAATATTGGGACTGGAATACAACCCATAGATTAAACTCACGTGTAAATGTGATTCACACACACACAAAAGTTCACAGAAGTTGATTTAACCATAAACAGTGTCCCTGATATGTTGGGATCCTAATTAAAATAAAGCATATTGTTGTAGTGTGGCTTAGTACACATCAATGCTGCACAATAGAATGAGCTTTCACCATTGAAGCACAGTAAAAGTAATCAATCTGTCTGGCTATAATAATGTTACTATATTGTAATGTTACAATGTTACTTGACATTTCTTAATTACCAACCCACTGCTAACATTCTCACAGAGGGACAACATCCAAAAAGAAAAACCAACAATATCAAACCATAAAATACAAATTTCAAAACACATTGCCATGTTGCCTTCTGTGGATGCATGACTCCAAGCATTACAAAGCACTACCATATTGCTAACACTATTTGTCATTGGTTTGAATTTCCCATTTCAAGGGTATTGTTTTTACAGATTCCATGGTACACCCAGGTTTACCAACACACTGTGGGGGGCGGGGGAGGGGGGGTTACCAACACCGTAGGGGGTATCACAGTGAAGTATAAAAACTTATGATAGCTACCTCCAGCTCTATTGGTCTTACCTTCGCTAAATTTATACTGGTCGGTGATGTCATGTCTAGCCATGCTGCCAACCGCCTTAGTACTGATGTACTTTCCAACATTGTCGGAATCTACAGTAATTACCTCTGGTGGCTACAAAAAAACAAAAACAAAACAAGTGTCCAAGAAAGAAAGCTTATTCGCATGGAGTTTGAGAGTGACAGACGAAATATCAAGCAGGCGAGATGGAGATCATTGACAAGTAAAAAAACATAACATATATATATGACACATCTGGAAGTATGGTATGACCATAGCCGACATAACAGGGACAATAATAGGACGGATGTGAGGTACTGACGATCAAAAATTTAGACCAAACACCTGATAGCTCAGGAAAATTGCATCTGAAATAGCAAGTCAAAATGATTCCTTTCTACATTTTAAACTTAACTACTTATTCATATCAAAATTGCCATGCTCGATGCAATTCACTAAACTATATTTTCCTTCGCAAATGTGGCCTTTCATCATACATGCCCATCGATATGATACATGATGCATATTTCAAGATTCATCACAGAGTCCCTGAAGGAGCCGACGACGTTCGCAGTAAAATTTCATCCTTACCGTTCTGCGGTTGTCAAAGACGGTCCAGTATACGGTCTCTGCGTTGACCTCAGCGAATGCAAACTTGGTATCGTAGTCCAGATACACATGGCCTCGCTTGATGGCACTGAGTGAAGCTGGTCCCATCCTGAACGAACCTGGTAACCAAGGAAAAGACTCACAGTTTCTACTACCCAACGGTCAATGAATGTTCCAAACCAATTTCACAACATGATTGGAAAATAACCTGTGTTAAGGAATTGTGTCAAACATAGGGCAGTGAGAGGGCTATAGCATCCTGCACCCAGTAGCGTCACATACCTGACTTCACAGCAACTGTGCTGAGATAACTTTAACGCTATTGATATCTTGCAAAACAGTCTCAAGGTTGTTGGCTTCTGGTGTGTGCAGTTCATAAGGAGCATCTCCATATCAGGTAGAGAGCAACGGAAAGACGTCCCCTCCACTCTACGTGACGTAACTACAAAATAGTTCAACCTGAAACATTTTAAATCTAGACTTCACGGACAAAACAATATCTTTTGAAATTGGTCGTCACACGACCATCCACATACCTCGACTGGTTTCCTGCGGAGTGGCATCCACCGCTTGCCATCCTCCGTACCCCTCGGGGAGATCAGGTCGAGCCATCCAAGCGTCATTCCAGACATGAAAGTTCCTAATGATGCATAGAAACAAACAGCGAAAGAAATATCATGATATATCAGAACTTACTGAAACTCACTAAAACACCTGAGAATTTTACTGTATATCGTTATCGAGCTGAAGTGAATGAGAGGGAGTGTGGGAAGAACTGAAGTCTACGGCATATATTTTGAATCAATTTGTTACGGTGTCAAGTTATGAGGCGGTTCTAGTTATTATTTAGCGCTATTTGTATCATTGTGCAGAATTTATCTGCCAGTTACTTCTGCATATGGTGTTGTCAACTTATTGTAACCGCAGAAAACCAATATGGTGGTGTCGATTGGTTTTGCCGTTTTCGATATTTTTCACCGTGTCAATAAGGATGAGGTGGTCCGAATTTTAATTCATTTTTTTGTCGTGTCACTGTGAATATGGTGGTCTTAAATTATCTTCCAGTGTATACGCAAAAAGAATGCCATGAGAGTTAAGGAAAGTAGGATAACCGAAACATGATACGTTTTGCTTAGGTCTTTCCAGTGGTCAGCTTTACCGATTAATCACAAATTCAAACCAGTGAAAATTCATTTCCACTGCAAATTGGTCCATACTATATGTACATCAAAGTCTATATTTTTTACCTAAATTTAACTACCTTTGGGTTCTTGTTTTTCATATGCAAAAGGAAGGGAAATCCAAAGAGAATCCTGACTACATTTGACGTCCCAACTCCATCCTGCCCTCCCAACTCCATGCTGACGTTCCAACTCCATGCTGCCCTCCCAACTCCATGCTGACGTTCCAACTCCATGCTGCCCTCCCAACTCCATGCTCCCAGACACTACTTGGACGTCATAGCTTAGATTGTAGTGGAACAGTCGTAAAGTGTGTATATGTGCATACGACCACAAATGATCAAAACTTAACCAGTTTTAAGTTCAGTTAGCATTAATCAGACCAACTCCAATATGTGATGTGGTCTTCTAACTGGCAGGTTTTTAACAAAATGTTGTTCACAGAGAAGAGTCACACACATTGCACAATATGCAGTTGTAAAGCTTATGGGACTTTCATTTAAGGGTGGTGAGCCAAGGGTAGAGGATGCAGCGGCGAGGGGGGGGGGGGGAGAGGGGGTTAGGAGGAGAACCAAAGAAGGACCTACCAAATACTGTCTTCGTCTTCATCTGGCAATGACATGCGATCCTCACCAAAATGGTAGTCAAGGGTCAGGTTGGCATCGGAGTCGTGGGCAGATGCAAAGTTGGTGATTGTTCTCGATGGGATACCAATGGCTCGCATTGCTGGAAGGGAATCGTAGGAAATGCTAAGAACCAGCAAGTATTTAGCAACTATACATGACACATGATGAAGCAAACACACATTGTAAACTATGACTATATGGTGTAATGATACACTGAAAGCTTTAGATTAGATAACAGCATTTTATTAGTAGCCTCCACTCTACGCACCAAGGACAGTAGCGTAATACTAATATTACGACTAATATTATAATACAATTAGACTAACCAGTAACTACAATAAGACTAACCTCTAACTACAAGTGGATTACCCTGTAACAACAAGTAGATTAACCTGTAACTACAACTAGATTAACCAGTAACAACAATTAGACTAACCGGTAACTACAATTAGACTAACCTGTAACTACAATTAGACTAACCTGTAACTACAATTAGACTAACTAGTTACTACAATTAGACTAACCAGTAAGTACAATTAGACTAACAGGTAACTACAATTAGACTAACCGGTAACTACAATTAGACTAACCAGTAACTACAATTAGATTAACCTGTAACTACAATTAGATTAACCGTAACTACAATTAGACTAACCTAAGTTGGAAGATGGCCATCGTATATAGATAAAACCACAATGTGTTGGGAAGCTCCCTAATGACACAGAACTCTCAAAATACCAAATATGTATTTATAAATGTTACTGCGTTTGCACATCAATGTTTGTGATATTAATAAATGGCTTTTGCACTAAAAGGTTGCAAATGAATGTTAAGAATACCGCACAACTTACATGCCAAACAAAATAGGAATAATAATAATAATATTAGGCATTTAGCTACGCTATTCATGGTAAACCATATCACAGCGCTTACAAGTTATATTACCCCTGCTCAATGATAACCTGTCCCAGAGACAATCCCTCCAGGCGGCAGCAGTTATACACTGCGCCCAATGACAAGTTACCTCACAGGTACCCATTTAACCCCTGGGTGGAGAGAGGCAAGTAAGATAAAGCATCTTGCCCAAGGACACAACGTAATGAACTAGGCAGGAATCAAACCAGCAATCCTTGGATCACGAGTCCGACGCCTTAGCCAATTGGCCACCACGCTCTCAACCGTTAGTAGTTATAAACTGACATGTGGTATAACCAAATACACGTGAAAAGTAATGTCATCTGCAAAGATAGACAGTTTTATCAAAAAGTTTCCATGACGCAGTGACTTCTTACCAGTGGTGAAGAGACTACCAAAGACCCAGCATTGGCCGTACTTGACTGGTTTGCCAGTTTCCATGTACTCCTTGAGGATGGAGATGGAACCTGTCCAATCAGTCGGCTCCACTCCATCAGAGTAATCACCGCTCCAGTTGCCTACCAGCACTCCATCATCGTCCTGACTGTTGATCTGATATAACCATGACGATAAAAATCAAGCGAAAATAAAAAATCATATCATCTCAGTTTTGTGTGTTTTTTCTGGTTTTGTTATATTTCTTTTAGTAAACTTGTTAACACAGGTCCCTCATAAAGCAAAAAAAGGTACAAAAACACCAGACGCAAGATATGACTTACCAGCGCAGATAGAGACCTGACAATATGTGGAGGAGAATTCCAGTATGAGAAAGTCAACCCAGATTTCTTGAGGAGATGGAAGACACATTCTATGGCAACCGCCTCAAACTATTGACCAAAAGAAAAAAATTATAATAGCAAGCATATTAGTAAATATATGCACCCTGCATTCAAAGCTAAGCTGTCACTAGCTCCATGCATAGAAATGCTTTCATAAACACCTACAGTTTTATATAACTTGAAAACAAGACCACAAAATGAGAAATGGACCATTCCAAAACACCATTTTTCATGATACAAGGGGAAAAAAAAGATGAAGCACCAATAGTGGTCTCACATATAAAGGATGAGAAAGCTGGAACAAACTTCATACCTGTCCTTGGTACCATGGAGCGCTCCCGATCTGGACCTTGCTCCCATAGAAATAGGCTCCTTCATCGTTGAGGACATACTCCTTGCGCTCTGCGTCATTTGACATGTATGCGCCATCATCTACAGAGTCAAGCAAATACATCTGATTGATAAATAACTTGCAACTTTAACTGTAAGAGAGTAAATGTATATCATGGGCTATGTTGAAGTTATGAATAGACACAGAGAAGAATTTGCAGGTTGCCAGTATAATTTAAATTAAACAACACAAGACAAGCAGAAAGATACACTCCAGAGAGCTAATTAATGATCAAACATGTTAAGAGAATTATAATGAGGGTTACTTATGGAAGCAACGGATAATAAATTCTTAAAGTACCCAGTGCAATGAATGAAACCCAGAAAGCCATTATTAGGGTTCTATTATTTCTGATCACGAAATACTACTCAGTATATTGACAAACATAGGTAAAAACCTAACTGTTATTAACCAGGTGTGGAAACGAATCAGTTAAGCACACATCAGGATTGCAAAACAAGTCATTCTGTTGGCAATGTTTCCAACCTTCTGCAAAAAAGAAAAAGTCTCTCCAATAAGTGTGAGAGATATCCAGAGTCAACCATTCTCATAAAATATGAAAATACTCACGTTTACACCATGGGTTGAAGATAACATACACATCCGTCTCCACGTCGTAGCGGTATTCATCTTCTCCGCTGGTTTCGGTGCAAACGACCAGATCGAAGAGTCCGATGATGCTATCCGATTCCAGATAAGCCTTCAGTGATGTCTTGTTGCCGGAGGACTTCAAAACTTCAACCCAGGAGGCGTCATGAGCTGGGGAACCTTCTTTGGTTGGGAGGACGATCCTGGTACCGGAGGAGACTCTAGGGCGAGACCCTAAGGTAAGACAAAACACAGACCAATCGTTTTAAAACTGCCGCAGGAAAAATTGCCACCAGTACTTTCAATTATTGTATGGCAGTGCTTGATGTGACAGTTTATCAGATTGCATTTAACCATAAAAAAGTTGAAAATGCAAAGGCTTCTTCTTTAAACACTACTATATAACTTTGCAATCCTCTGTCACAATTTGAATACAATTGCAAGAATAGACTGCTGATAGGTGAGGTTTAACATTACATTTAAAGGCTGAATATCTCGAAAACTGTATTTAGCAGTGAACTCATTTGTTGTTTTTTGTCTCTTTTGTTGGACTGTGAGGTGTCATTCTGCCTAAGGTCACCCTCTAAGGTGATTTATTCTAGAGAATGTCTGACGGTCAAAACATCTTGAATCTAGAGGCAACAAATATGTTCTCCATAAATGACAAGCAAACTGGGGACTATAAAAAAATTTAAAGACCTACAAGGTGTTTCTTCATTTATCAGTTCAAGAAGTTATCATGGAAAGATATACATGTTTTTATGCTAATTTATGGAGACGGGCACTCAAGTACAGATGGGGTCAAGGAACTCAGAGACCTACCCATGAGCATTTCGAGCCAGATGGTGTCAGTCGAGGCATCATAAGGGTGATCAAACTCCACATCAAGATGGAACCCCTGTCCCTTTCGCAGGACCAGTTGTTCAACTTCATACTGGTCGGTGTGATGGTCCTTGCCGTTACGTTCTTCAAGAAGGTCCACAGATATCACTTTCAGCTGCTTCTCTGTTTGAAGCAAAAGAATTCATCACAGTTATGAATCTACTCTTTCTGACAGCAGAGAAATTTACACATTCAATTTTGCGGGTATAAATTCTGAGAAATATCTATTGTTGACAAATTAAACAGATTAGCATATTATGTATGAATCTCGAAGCAGTCGCAAGGTCAAATTCAACCAGGTATTTTTGAGATATCTTCATGTGTTAAAGTTTATATATCATGTGTATCAAAGTGGACATGGAACATGCAGGCATGATGACATACACAACTACTGTACTGAGGAATGTTTTGTATTTACTCAGTTGTTAAAATGAGTTTTGATTGGGCACACTTTCAACTTTGACAACAGGAGAGTTGTTAAGCTTTACATTCATACATTACTACTGAATATTCATATTCTGAAATAACCTCTCATTAAAGTATAAAAGTGGATTCAGAACTCGAAGAAAGAAATGACAAGCAAATGAGCATCAAATACCAGTTTCAGGAGCTTTTGGGATCACCAGTGGCATATCTGGGACCATTCGCCTGCCTTCACTCTTCAAGGCTGCTCTTGCATAAGAGGTTGTTGGGTAGGGTTCATAGCCACTGCCGTATGCAAATCTCTTAGGGGTACGAGAAACTCTTGTGGAACGACGAACCATCGTGAACTACTGTACTGGCTTACTGTATCTGTAAACTAACATCAAAACGAAAATAAAAACTGAAACATCATGTCATGTAACATAATCTTAGCATTTCTGGTAGCACATGTAGGATATTGATATATCTAAATATTTAGACTGTGGTTGGCTGGAAATTCAACATACTGATTTATTTTCAAATGCAAGTTGCTATGTTACCATTTCTAAAAGAAGTATGTATGTATGTATGTATGTATGTATGTATGTATGTATGTATGTATGTAGACCACCCCTCTGATAATAGGTGAGATAATCATGTGTGGAATTGCTTATTAACCCAATTGTTGGCCATACAAGCGAAACAGTGGTGCTTATTTACATGGTCATCGGTAACATAACGATGGGGTTCTTACTTAAATATTGACCCAACCATCTATTCAATAATTTTTGGATTTTTACCAAAAACTGTCAATTAGTTAAATACATGCCTTGTATACCATTATGTATGCGGCAGTTGAGCCTCCCATTATTTTAAAAACAGAGTAAACTTTCTTCACAGTCACAGGTTAGATTGATGCAGGGAATTGGACATTTAGCAAGTTATAGTTGGTTAATGCTTCTTAATTTAACCATTGAAGGGTCACTAGTGTAAATAGCAGCCCTAAACACTACAATTAGGCAGAAAATGATAGAATAACACTCCACAGGATTCACTGTTTGGATTGGTCCTGGATGCAAATAGGTTCCTCTATGGATTGATGAGCCTCTCAGCTGGGCTACTGTGACCATCTGCCTCTGAGTAAGCAAGAGTAGCCTACTACAGAAGCCTAGATGGCCATAACCTTTCAAGCTTTAGATAATGGGACTATGGCTGGCTTTGATTCACAATTGTTATAACCTTTCACCAAAGGATATGGCTAGCCCTTTGTATTCCTGTGCCAATATTGACTGAAGCCTTGAAGGAAGGTCTTTTGCTATATTATGTTAGAACAAGTTATTTTAACTACTAATAAACGTCAAAATAAAACAAAACTGTTAAAAACTGCTCTGCTTATCCTGCTAGGATCGAAACGCCAGGCGCTCTTACATTTACACATACTAATAAACGTGTGAAAGAAGCGATGAACACTCAAATTTATGATTATGAAACTACGGTTAGTAAATTAGGCTAGTCAAATATAGCCTAGACAATTTATACTTGACTAAGCTAGGCTGTGTTACAATTCCTTTTAAGCTAATCATAGGAATCACAGATACTTTTACTTTCATAAATCAAAAACATACGAATCTTTCCTGTATTCGTCTTCTCAAGTAGCAGGTCCCGCTGCAATTTCTTACCAATCACCGAGGTATGTTTACCAGGAACTAACAACGTAGGCCTACGTCTTACTATCAGCTATGACATACAAAGGCCGCATATACCCACGCGATTCCGGGAATAAATGAGAGAGAGATGGCGCGTTGTTTGGTCACATGGCCTGATAATTCCCAGGCTATTGGTAAGTGGTTGCATGATCTTAAAATTGTTCCCCATATCGATTGACAGTTAAGTCCCAAATGTTGTCTTTTGTTCGGTACTCTTGTTAAGTTTGGTATAACTTGCATGCTGGGAGTCGGTGAGGTGAAACGCCACGACGATTTCCAGACATTATGTCAGCATTTTCTCTTTGTTGTGTGGGGCCAAACGTGAAGGAATAAAAAGAGTTTATAAATCAATGGATAGTTAGTCAATAATGCCGGACATTGGTAGATCTTAATTCTTCAGTGTTCAATACACGTTTACCATCAACAACCATCAAGTGATGTATAGTGATAACGGTGATGTCGGCATTCGATGCCATATGCAGGCAGTCATCATTTCTTTCGGTAGTGGTATAGGATACAATTTATTGAAATCAACAATTTAGGAAGATGAGCTTACTACAATTTATTGTTGCATGGTTGGCCCTCGATCAGACCATAAAAAGGAACTATTTTCTACCAATAGCTACTATGGTGCTAACTTCCAGCATTATCTGCCTTTAATGCAAGTGTATAATTGCCTAGCTACGTCAAATTTACAATTGCAGTTTGCCCTCGATTGATTTGAACTACGATTGAGCTACTTAATTGGAGAGCTTTAAATCGTTGAACATCTTTGACATAATGGTACTCCTATAGTAGTAGCCACCGGGTGGACATCATTGTAATGATATTGCACATGTGTGCACTATCGCTTTAATGTGGGCCCTGGTCCTCCTGAAAGGTCATTATATGTAACTTGTCTTAAAATCATCCAGCATTCTGACCGGACATGTGTGGTCTACTGGATATACCCCAATTGTGTACGTCGTTCACACAATCATATTCCCACACTACTATATGATATTATAATTTGTTGTTGCTTTACTTTTTAGTAGAACTGTATAAGTGAAATACAAAATCTATTTGCCGTGTTTGCGAACTTATCATTTACATGGAAGAATATATCAGAAACGGTCAACATGCGGGTTGCGTGTGGACTCAGTTTTGACATGATCATTCCTCAGTTGCAGGAAAACTGTGGTTGTGTGGAATTATACATAACCATATACTTATATTTATTTATTAAACTTTATTTTGAGAGGGTAACTCGTCAGTGGCGTAGCCAGGATTTTTTCAGTGGGGGGCGCTGGGGGGGCTTGAACATTTCCTCGGGGGGCTTGACCATTTTCTTGTTACTATCTAAGCGGAGCGCCACCATGAGTTGGCGCGCAGCGTACCGAAATTTTTTTAGCTAAAAAGGCCTCCTAGATCGTTGGAAATGACACTTCCCAGGCCTTCTAAGCTGCTCTAAAGTTTTCTCAACATCCTTTATTTTGAGATCCCATGTTTTGATATGGTCATCAAATAGTTTAGTGAAATAGAAGAAAAACCAATCTGGTAAGTTACTTTAAACAGGCCCGTACCAGCTTTTTTTTTAAGGGGGGGTTCTTATTTCGTGTTTAGGGGACCTAAAATTGTGCAAAGACTATCTAAGCGGAGCGCCACCATGGGTTGGCGCGTAGCGCACATAAAAAATTTGGGCCAAAAATACCTCCCAGATCATCGGAAATGGCACTTGCAAGGCGAAGTAAAGTGGTAAAATTTCACCATTTCA
>KN894473.1:8113-19835 GCA_000934455.1 Apostichopus parvimensis
GCCAGTCAGCATGAAAGAGAAAAAACTTTTTTTGCATTTCTGTCCCCAAAGTTGTACATCTTTTTGGTTGCTATTTTGCCTCACAGGTGCCATCTCCTGCGATCTGGGGGGTGCTGAAATCTCAAATTTTCTCTGTACGCTCCGCGCCAACCAGGGTGGCGCTCCGCTTAGATAGTAACTTCCGGCCCCCCCACAAGAAAGAACAGCCCCCCTAGGCCCCCCACTCAAAAAATCCTAGCTACGCCACTGTAAAACATGAACGAACTCACAGTTTAATTATAATGAGGTAAATTAATACGGTTACGGTTGTTTCAAGAAAATTAAGCTGAGAAGTTTTCACCCGCCTCATAATAACGAAAATGTTATTTCAATTTAAAGGGCTTATCCTCGTAGAGTCAAGCTTGAATGATAGTAAAGATACTGTATGTTCCTTTATACATTGGATGATGGAGTTTACATTACGAAACTGGTGCAAGTATATGTAAGCAAACTCTTAACCAAACCAAACCTCACACATACAAACAAACAAACTGATTTACCAACTATAAAGAATTGAAAAGAATACTTCTGCCTATAAGAATGAAAAGTTTCCCCAAAAAGTATAAATCAAGTGGAACTTCCGTTGCCACCGTCATTGTTAAATCTTTTCATTGGTTATAGTGCTTTGATCACAATGTGATGACAACAAATATACTGTCGTGTGATAGAATGACACATTTATTTTCACAAAGCCGAGACCATTACCGATACCTTTTTGTTTAAACAACATCCTAAATGCGTTTACTTTTGTCCATTCTCAGTAGATTTATAAAACATTGCTTCATCTATTTATTTATTGTCATGTAAACACTGAGTTCTTGCCGTTCCTCCATTATTGTAAAATAAAAGTTTGTGTTGCTCAATGCTTTGGTGGCCAATATTCCGATGAAAAATAGGGAAGTAGTCATGCTACTTTGTTAAATATGTTTTCATCAATTTAAACTAATCAGTTTCACACGATAAGAAATGTCATTATAACGTTATCTGAGATTTTTATTCGATTAAATATGACTTGAATTGACTTCCCTGAAAGCTTGAAAGTTGATATGTAAAAATTAGATATATTTCATTAACAAATGTACCATTACAAGGCGAAGACCAAGACTGACGTCAGTTCATCGCCTTCGATTATTTGATTTCAAACCTTTGTATTCCTACGTAATGGCACATGTGGTTATTTGCTATGTTTTGTTTCGAATCACTTTCTAATATTTTTCCACCTTATAGGCGACGACAACGACATCCGGCGACGACAACGAATACTGTATTTTTCCTATCTGTGTTCTATTCTCCTGTTGATCTCTGCTTCGATTTTTACTATGTTCTGGTATACTCAGTGTGTTTTCCACAATTGGAAGGAACTCTTACGATACACATCATACGTGCTGTTTTATTGGCCTGTCATCACCTCGGTACAATTTTTGAGCATATTCGCTAACTATCAAAATCGATATGGACAAAAGAATTTGAAGACGGATTTGACATGGACAAATTTGTTTAGCGAAACAAGCTTTTGGCAAAAACTTTACAATGGAAACTTTCAAAGCACGGATAAGTTGCAAAAAATTGGCGTTTGTATGTTATTTTATGGGACAGCAATCTTTAATACGGTTTTAGAGATATATTGTTTGTTTACTCAGGATGCCGATTGCCGTCATTTCACTGAGTACATTTGTACCGTATCAAATACCTCCAGCATTTACTTCTATTGTACATTCTGTTACTTCCTATATTTGAACCGTAAAGCGTTACAGTCTGAAGGTAAGCGCACCTTATTCTTCATTGAAAGTAACAGTCACAGTCAATCCGAGTGTCTTAAGAGAGTACGATCCGTATTTAAGACATACTTGGAGCTCCGAAGGTTGTTATTTCCCTGGTTAAACGTGATCATATTTAGCACCTCGTTCGGAATTACGGTATTTTTGACTTGGCGTTCGAATTCTACTAGCAGCGATAATGCTTCTGAAATGGCTCCATTAGAGATGGGAACTCCGGCCTGGTTAAACCACAACTGGATATGCGAGATTAAATGCGGTGAAAACTCAACTACAACAGACACTACGAACCACTTAATTCCGTTTGAGTTGATGGTAGTTGGAGAGAAAATAATGGTGGTTCTTTTGGGGTTGGTAGTTGTTGGTGGAATGGATTTACGATACATTTGGGATGATTTTCAAATTAAAGTCAATATGATGTATTCGACTGATAACGTAAAGGACATTGAGTACATAAAAAAGTTTGTCAAACATCTTCGCACCGATAAAGCGTCCTCGACCGTACCGACGTTTGTGATACCATTGTTTGGAGTGGTATGCGGTGTACTAAGTGGAAACCACTTTCAAGGCTGAGAATAAAACTTTAAATGGGTTCACTGTGATATCACATAACTATATGCTCATTAACTGCATGATCTAAATATTTTTAGTTTGCCTTAAAAGAAGATCCTTAAACTTATGCTAAACAGAAGCTGATTGGTAAGTGATTAACTTGACAAGAGCAAATAAATCTTTGGCTACAATGGGACCGGCGCGTTTGCCGAGTGGATAAAAGGCGGTGGCATTTGAAGCAATGATGCTTAGCAACCGGGTCATAGTAAGGTGGGTCTTTCATCCAAGAGCAATCTACGGTGTTCCCATCTGAAATGACTTTCTAAATTGAAAAGATTCCAAATGTGAGTTAAAATGTGGAACTGCAAACCATAC
This sequence comes from Apostichopus parvimensis, assembly GCA_000934455.1. Taxonomy (NCBI): domain Eukaryota; kingdom Metazoa; phylum Echinodermata; class Holothuroidea; order Aspidochirotida; family Stichopodidae; genus Apostichopus; species Apostichopus parvimensis. Next base: position 10,855 of record KN894473.1, read on the forward strand.
GACGTGGAATAGTACTCCATAAGCCCTTGCGGGTTTCTCCCACATTCATGGTCGCTAAAAGGCATTGAAGACTCGCCCCAAACCGCATGCCGAGCTCTGAAAAAGTTAACTTTCCGTCGCTTGCAAGTGAAGTTTTCTTCTTGTCGCTACAAAATGCAGACAGTAATGAAACGTGATACCTTGTTATCTTTTATCAAGACCTGAGATGTCCATCGCTGCTATGTACACTGTGTTGTGTGTATTGACCGTAGCTGTATGTATTGACTGTACACTATTGTCTAATTACCGACGGCAGCAAGCTGTGTGTATTTTTTGGGATCGATGTGGTGTCTAACACTTCTGTTACACCTCATTCGAAAACTAGGTCAGATTACCGGCATGAGACGTTTCTTAATGCGCGAGTCTTCACACCCTTTAAGCGTTGTAAAAATAACTGCTGATTATCATTATTATTATTGATTATTATTATACAAAGTGGGCCCAGGTTACAAGTTCTGTGATCTGAACTATATGCAGCCCTTGGTGGTGATCCCCACATATCCATTTCCTTGCTGGGGATTCCAGTCATAGGTTAATGTATCTTCCATACCTTGTAAGTTGGGTTAGTTTTATCCTTTAACTGCAATATTTTGTTGAAGGTTTGCTCACAGCGAGCAAACATTCGCTCTTGAATTGAAGTTTACCTTTTAACACAGTTGAAACTATTAAATGTGAAGACTAATTTAGTTACTAGAGATTTTTATCATATTTTTGTTATAGCTTACTGATTTAAATTAAAATCGCATCCTACTAGGCATTTCTATTCTGAAGTGATTTTTTTGTTTTAATTTGGTGACATTTTGTAAATGATCACACAAACAGCAGAATAAATTATGTTATCATGAATGACAATTGAGCTGAAGATATCTTTGTGTTTCTTTATAATGTATCAATTATTTATCCACAAATAAGAATAGCATTTCTACAAAGGGGTTTCATTTGAATGAAATTCTAACCATCGAATATCTCGGTCTTTTATTTGCCTAATAGACCCCAATATCAATAATCTGAGATTCTTAACAACATACTCCGAAAACAAAAAAAGGTGAATTAAGGGAGAGGGCAATTCCTAATTTTACATCAATTTACGCATCTTTTTCTTTGTTGATGTTATCATATTCTAAAAACAAAAGTGAAATACAAAACATAAACTTGTTATCGTTTCTATGATTCAAAATATTAATGATTAAACCGCTGTGGCCTGATAGATCGAAGTACTGCATGACGCACTATACTTGCCAACACTCACGCCATAACAACTTGTCTTACTGTGATACTTAGTTGAGTCTAATTAGTTTAGACTTCCATTTTCATTCGTCTGATAGCATCGTTTGCTGATTTTTATATCTCTTATAACTTCTGAGCTAGGTAGTAGAAACCCGAATGTTATTTCCTGTGTAACATCCTTCGGCGAAACCTTCAGTAATATAGTAATAAAGTTAACCGTCTGATATAAGTGACAAAGAGAAAGTGTTGAAAATGTTAACCTAAGATCTACGAAAAGTACGAGTAAAGTATAATTAAAAACAGATTCTATTCTTTTAGACATTTACAGGAATACTATATATGGATTCGTATCATAAACGAGAAATACATTTTTGTAGTTCTTAAAAAAATACCTCTTGGCTGTTCGCACGAAATAGACATTAGTAACGGAGTGAGAACCTAAAACTAAAATATATATAACTTTCTCATGAGTATACATTGGTTTATAGTTCAACTGAAACGGTGAAATTTAACATTTAATTTAGCGTATTTATTGATATATCTGTGTCGCTATATTAAAAATCATTTGCTAGCAGGCAAAGCCTTAAGACGAATCACCCAATTCGATGTAAAATAACTAATGTTGTTTCTTGTCATATAACTCCGGTATTGATGTACCCAACAAGTTGACATGTCTATAAAAAAATCAGTTCCGTAGAATGCATTAAAACGTAAATAGCATATCCTTAACTAATGTTTGTATTCGATTAAGCTAGCGGTTCCTTTGATTTCCACGGATTACGTTCATCTCTGCTTAAAATGGTTCCCTAAATCAACAAGACCGAAGAACATAAAGGTTTGATTTGCTTGTTTATAACGGATTAGAAGTTTTGCTGTTTTCCGCTTAAAAATGCAGATGCGAATCCACTAAAGGGAAAAATAAAACTACCAATTGTGTCGGCTGTTGTATTGGGATGTAAAGTATCCATATAATTAGTCAGATCCTTCCAGAACTTTCTCTCCCTTCCCGAATACATGAATTTAACATCCATTTTGAAATCAGTCCACACGTATTTGATGTCCAAGGCATTTGCAGCGTAGTAAGGTAAAATGGCGATCATGACGTGTCTCCATAACACGACTAAATTATAGAGGACGAAAGTGTTATCTTCATGCAAAAATTGTTCCCGATCACACGTGTAGCTGCACATTTCACGTTCACTGTGATAAAAAGGAACATACGAATCTGTATTGGGCACAGAAGTGGTAGATGAGGGTAATACGATTTCATTAAAATTCCACGTAAAAAAAACAGTCAGTCCAAATGTTGAATTGAAAATAACGAAATTGAGCCATGGTACCAATATCTTTCTAAGCTGGTAGTATTCCCTGAAGAATTTTGTAACCGTGGAAATACATTCGTCAAACTCTCCAACGTGCTGTTGGATGAACTTCGAGGCAATCTCGCTCTCACGCTCAAGGTTAAGGCGATGCAAATATAAAAAGTAGCAAAACAATGAAAAAAAGTAGGCAACTGAAATTTCAGAAATTAACCAAAGATATTCTGGAAAAATTCGACATTCCGTCTTGAGTGTTATGAAGAATGTTAACTTGAGTGCAGAATGAACTGTTGGAACTATCAGGTACAAGATCAGGAATGCCGAGAACTTTGGAAGAGGAACCGTCCCAGTTGTTGACGTAAAACTGGACATTATTCTTGCACAACATTTAACGCTGAACACTTTAACCCATGAGATGTTCCTTCGCTTTCCCACCTGGTTCTTGATTAAAGCTGCCAAGCATATTATCTGGGCTGACATCAGTGATGGCCAGTAGCATTGGTACGAAATAAAACGTAAGAAATGGTCAATTTTTCCGAAATAACAGTATAAGTACAAGAGTAGAGCTACAGTAGACGAAAATGTTAAAACCACGAGGGAGATCAACGAGGATATGAACGTCAATCGTTTCTTCCACCTTTTTTTATCTGGAAAATTAAAATAAAGTTAAGGAAATTTGATCAAAATAAATATTCATGTAACTTTACTTTACTCACTTATATTTTCTTTTTATTTATTTCTTATTTAAATAACAAGTACATCAGATTCCTTCCATTTTAATTTCTTATAAGATTAAGTTGAACAAAGGAATGCTCCCGTTTTTCTTACAGTAACACCTGTTTACCGATACTTTGCGGCAGTGACATATTACTTTGCCAACCAATCGTTTCAAAACGTACCTTTTTCATAACACAGATGAAGAAAGGCAACGTATATGAATAAAAAAGCTTTCTGATGGCGTATTACTTCATTGAAGAAACACCATTCTCGAAATCCGTAATTCGAGGGTTTAACTTGTATTATCTCACACAGTTTGTTTTATATATATTGTGTACAAAGTTTTTATTACATATATATTGTATGCAAAGTTTGTGTATACATATTTTTCTTGTCTTACTTTTGCTGATTTAACAGGTGAGGGTTGATGACATTCTTCAAGCAATGCTCTCATCTTATATTTTATCATTTGTAGACAACATTGGTGTTTCAAGGGATGCAATTAAACTATGATATCACTTATCGGATTACCAAAATAATAATAATAAATGACAAATAAACAATTTCTATTAATATGATTGGTAAGTATTTTACTTAACATTTAAACAAGCGGATCATTATTTCTTTAAGTGATTATGTACTTCTAATTCTTGGTCCTTCTTTGTAAACATAAAGTTTTGCATTTAAAGAAAATAAAAACCCTTAAATTGACCGTAATCACCAAACATTGAAGAAGAGGTGGTCCCTGTAGACAACGGCCAAGTCACAACGCCATGGAGCCACATTAAAGCTTTCAAACAGTTGTTCACTTTCCTGATCTCTTCATTATCATAGTTTACCGACAATTGACTCGAATTAAGAAGATGTCCTTCGTCGTTGGTATCCATCTTTGCCTTTCCTATTTCTGTTCACAAGCAAGAACTAATTCTGTGAAGAACTATTTAATATACAACTTGTTTATAAATTCTCGCGATGCTTAAAATCTGCAATTTGAAACTGATACAAACTTTATATTGACTGATCAGGAAGTGAAAGGGGAATACAAGGAACAAGGAAGCAGACTAGTTGAAAATTTCTCTCATAAAGGATTCTCACACACACACACACCCACGCACACAAGCACCGTGACACGCGCGCACAAGCACCGTGACATGCGCGTACACACACGCACACACGCACACGCCTGCACGTCCGCCCACACACACACAAACATATATATCTATATATAATTGAAATCGAATTGAAATATATATATATATATCCTGGTTGAAACTTTCTGTCATCTAGGTTTCTTACATAACAGTGTTACTGTACAACTATGACCTAATATCTAGAGAAATGCCAGTAGTGGTGGATCGAGGATTTCTCGGAAATGGAAACAATCAAGTATAAATAGCTACCGATTTTTATCGAACATATTGGTAAGAGTAAGTAATGCCTGCGCGCGAAATCACTACTGACTAGAACCTGTAATTTAAACCCTGTTTTAAGGCATAAAATGCTTAGACCCGTAAAACAAGGATCTGCAGGCTAACCATGAAACCTGTTTAACAAGAAATTTGTGCGCCTGTTAAAACGAGAAAAAGGCGCAGGTAAAGTGATAGAAGCGGAATAAGCTCTAATCCAATTTGAACAAATTCAATCGGTTGCCGTCCCTCTTCCTATGTCCCCATTTTCAAGCCATTGATTTCAAGCATGGGGCTCGGTAACATTGATGATTCCTTAACCGAAACGAATTACCTGCAAACAATTATACCAAGAGCATGAAATCAGTCTAGCAATTTAGTGATAGCATTTATACAGAATTGGAAATCCTCACATCTGTGTGGTCCTAGCATGAAAGTTTAGGAACACCTTTCAGCAACACAGATGATTTTCCAAAATGGAAATATATAAAGATAACATTATTTGTTATTGATACGCATATTTTTGAGTTGCGTAAAACTGTAATATGTTTTTTTTTATTGTATTGAATATATGCGTTGACACTTCTTCATTAATATAGTGTCCATGTTTTACGAATAATATCTTAGGTATGTGTTTGTATGAGAGGAAGGTCAAGTATACTCACATGATACCCTGTAAGGGAAACTGGAGGAGACGAAGCCTACAGACTGACACTGTTATATATCTCGATTTAACAAATACTATGTCAGTACCTCAACAGAACGTAAACAAAAACTAATTTGCTACAAGCTGGCTTCTGTTAAGAAAGGCTTACCAAACAGAACATAACAAAGCATGTTTATTTCACTGTGGATGCACAGTCTATGGATGCTTGGGTTTTCTCGCAGCGTAGCAAGAACATTTCTCAGAAAACGTGACATAGTGAACCTTATATTCAATCGACAGATGAAAGTGAAAGAGGAACTCATCATCTCCGTTAGTGACGAATCATTGCACCAATCCTATCATTCACCAACTATAAAATATGTGCTTTGAATACAAAAGCCTTTTCCGGGTTCAAGTAAATGCGGCCACAATGAAAATACACATATATCATGTATTCATATTAAAAATGAAGCAACAATCAAATTACCAACAGTAGTAGCGGAAAACGAAAACATCGTTGACGAAATGACAATAGAGGGTGCTACACCAGAACAGTTTCTCCCCCATATACCATATTTTCTTCTCCTATCTGTGTAAACATATCTTTTGACATTTCGTTTTCTTTGGTTTATATTAAAGTACTTAATAAACAATTTAACTGATCATCTTTACATTGGGTTCGTATTAGAGCATTGTAGAATAAGAAAAGTGTGATCTTATTTAAATTAATTTAAATTACCTTAAAAAATAAAGGAAACGGTAAAAAACGTGTTTCTTCCTTCAATGTGAGTTAAGACACCCATCAGATGGCAAAACATATCACTAAAATATGTTGTCATGCTTCATATCATTATGCTCGGGAAGTCGTTCCACCCATTGCCCGTACTTCTTAATATCGTTATGAAATACAGGTTATCAATGGAATTTGACTTTTGTCCATGTACTATTTTACTCCTTTACAAGGCAAGCTATTGGCAAACACACATGCCATACCTGATCCATTATTGTCTTGTTCAAAGTTAAGAACGTTGAACCTTCTTTGGTTTCTAAAGTAGAAAGCATTGTACAATAAGCGATCGAGTTCATGAATCTTATCAATAGAAGATTTAGAACAGAACCTATTGAGATATGGCAAAATCATTTAATATTTAACATTTTCCCAATTGAATGATGCTTCTCGAAATGTTCACAGTTTTAAACCTGAAAATCTTAAAGATGCTTTACGACAATAGCAACTTCATAGATGGAACTCTACGAGTTGCTATAATACTAGGAAAAGAATTTGAGATTGAAATACTTTGAAAAATAATTGATGAAAACCATCTTTAATTCAGTATCATCGCTGAGCTAAATGCAGTCACATGCAGTTTTTTTTTATTTCCATCTCATTTATTCGAGTACTGCATATAAATGGTACATTTATAAAATAACAAAGCTAATAAAAATATTTGGGTGTTAAAAATCTTTAAAATAGTAATAAACAAGATGATGGTACGGTACCATATAAAGCAAGTTATTTCTTGATTCCTAATTTATAAGGTTTTACAAAAAGTATCACTGTTGTTTGAAGGTCTCTTGGAATCTTAAAATGCCATAATTGTTTCCATTCTTGTTTAATATAAACATTTCAACATCTAAATAAAACTTAAACTTGTCATAGAAAGTAATCGAATCTGGTACCAAGTTGTTAACTTTACAGAAGAAATTATAATTTTTAGCTTGCAGAATAAAACAATTCGTAGGGTGTTTAATGTCACCTGTAAATCCAACTTGAGTAGTTGACATATTTATATCTAAGTTGTCCTTTAAACAACAATTACAGGATTTATGCAAAACTTGTTTACATATATACAAAACCAAAAACGGTGATCAAGCGTTTCATTTTCTCTATTACAAATTGAACAAAGAGGAAAATCTTTAATCTTAATTGTGTACACAATGCAGTTCAGAAATAATAAAGTCCAACCATGTCAAGTATAACATTTAATGATTTTTAAATCTGGCCATGAAAATGTATTTCAATTTCAGACTTTGCAGTGGTTAATGCATTTAGGAGTTTTAGCATACATACAAGTTGATCAATCTCGATAATTCTGGCATATATTCACACAAAACAGAACAAGCGCAATTAAATTTGGAAAAGTCAGTCGTATTTGACATACCAAACCAATTGTGGCATTAAGTCTAAATTAATTTACAGGATATCTATTTTATATTTCGTAATAAGAGTACTATATCAAGACGCAATGAATTCATTGAGTATAAGTTCAATGTGTTTCGTAGAATACAATATAACATGATAGTAGTGCTTTGTAATGGTCTGGAACATTGTAAACTAAATTTTGTGCCTAAAGTCATTCTTTTACACTTTAGCCTGACTTAAATCTAAGATACATTCCATTAATTTGTGCAGATAAACAACGTTACTCTCACAAGTGCAACATTCGTTACAAACTTGAAAGCGAAATACTGGTGGATGGATTCAGCCAAAACAAAGTCTAGACGGTGAACTGAACCACCATTCCAGATTGACAGACAGAATATTAAAAAAATCACTGTATACACTTCATATATAACATATTTGTATATAAAAAACTTCAATCAGTTGCAAATTCATCATTATTTCAAAAATTGCTCAATATAACACAATACTGTGAAACCCCCCTCCCCCCCTCCCCAACCCTCATATTATAGCTAAATTAGTGGCTGCTCCCATGTTGCAGAGTTCTCAATAGTTTCCTTGAAGTTTGAATCGTTGAATTATCGGAAAGTAAATATAAGTTGTACTACACGATACGAAATACACCCCGGAGATAAGATGTCAGTCAGTTGCATGTTTGCGTTGACCAGTGTACATTTCTTTTCTCACAAACTTGTTAAATACTGTTCAAAAAAGTATATACAGTATCATCGTTTTAACATTCAAATAAAATTACTTGGTACAATAAATTCATTTACCATGCATAAACTAGATACACATTGCTGTTACGACCCAATGAGATATGCAAATATATTTGTCTGGATAATAGCTAGGCCCGTCAACACAGAGATCAGTTCGAGAAAGCAATACAAATCAGTTTTGTTTCATCATGTCGCCATTCCTAGCGAAAAATCGACTTACAAAGATAAGAATTGCAACAGCATCAGATAGCTAAGGCATTCAGTGATTTCCAGTTTCATGGTTTCCATTTTATGAACAGATACTTCATTATATAGTAAGATGTAGGCAAATAAACGACATAAGGCATCATTCGCTTTAACTATCTGACGATCTCTACTGTAGAATATTAAAAGATTTTCTTAAATTTTGAATTTGTTATTGGTAAATTGAACAAATTCTGTTTTGCTTTTGTATATAAATTAGTGTAGCAAAAATGCAATTATACAAATGACCAGATTTGAGTTTAAGTAACTAATTCAAGAATGACTTTCTTTTTCTTATGTAAATTACCAAAGAATCAGAAGTCAAAGTTATCAATACCGAGTATACCAAACGCTAACAATAGGACAGGTAGCAACATATCAATAATAGTATCTCCAGAAATGTTCACTTGTAATGTTCTCATTAGCTTTGAGAACTTGCGCCAAAACCGTTCGTTATTCGGAGAACACAATATGTTGATATAA
>KN894476.1:5900-20894 GCA_000934455.1 Apostichopus parvimensis
TGTACCTCTCCGAATGTCTGTACTCATTAAATGGATTAGCATCAAGACTTTTACTTTTAATTTTATCAATTACAAACTAACATAGTAAAATTTAGAAGTCACTTTCGTGATGACAATAGGCTCGAAAAATGTATCATAAGAACTGTATAGAATCAATCTATAATTTTAATGCTCAAATTATGCAAAAGTTTGGAAGGACAGCAACTGCAAAGGTTATTACCCTCTGTACTTTCAGATTCATAAACTTACAGATGAGCGGTTAATTGATATCAGCAGATAGTTACCTAGCAACCAGCCCCTCTTGTTTATAACAATTCAAATTCAACATAAGGCAATTATTTTTTTTATCTTTATGGATTTCTACTTGAAAACAATACGTGGTACTTACAGCCGATGTTCTGTGTCATAATGATAGCAGCGGTTAATACTTTTCCTGGATTTTTCAAAGCCACAAAGCCAATGTCCTCATAAGCCATGACACCTGTCATGTTGCACATCTCCAAGAGAAGATTGACAGAATAAATGGTTGCTAAGACGACAACAATTAAGAGAAATCTGAAAAGGAAAAAAAAAACTTTTCTGAAGGCTGAGTTAATACAAGCAAATGACCAAGTCACAAAGAGTTGTATGAATGGCACCACATAGGAATATAATAAATATATAATAAACTACAGGATATTTGGAGAAGCTAATTGATAAAGCACTTGTCAGTTATACTCAAGAGACCAAAAGTGATTTTTTTTGGGGGGGGGGGGAACAAAATCAGTACTTTCATTTAATATGTCACTTTTCCACATTTACAGCTTTCATTGAATGTTTTCAACCCTCAATGATCAGTTGAAGCAGCTTCACATAAATTTGGATATTAATATATTTGATCCTATTGTGATCTTTGCAACCCAGAAATGTTTTGAAATTTTACTTCCACTTTTACGGAGAACTGACACTAATTACACACGAAAGTGAGTTGATTAAGTTTTATGACTTTTAGTGACTTTATTCTTTAACTCAATGTATTTGTTATGTGGAAGTAGGAGTTGCATATATCTGAAGATATAAGAAGCCAGAATACGACTAGAAATGTTTGGTTGTCTCAAACAGGCATTATTTTGAGAAATGTGGATGCATGCAAAATCTAAACTAAATAAATCAAAACCATATTTCCGTATTTATTTTTCCATACGAAGTACGGAAAAACATGGAATGGTTGGCATGTCTGGATAAGCTGCACACACTTGTAAGGTTTTATATCATTGCTTTCGTGATTTTAACTTCTATTCCATCTTAACTCATATCGAAGGGAAAGGAAAAAGCTGTTTTCAAACTGCATATCTACTGCAAAATTCCTTCAGGTGTACAGGACTAGATAAGTGTATGAAAGAGGGCCTGACATTTCAATCCTACAGAATCTTCATCAAAACTGTTAAGTCAGAGACATTCACTTTTAAAGCCATTTGATACTACCAACAAGTCAGAAAAACATTGAAGCGCATGCAGACCAAATCTTGAAAATCTTCAAAACTGCATTATTTCACTAATATGTGCATCATTCTGGAGGTACAACACGGGACTATAAGCAAAAGCTACAAGAACCCGACAAAGATCTTTTTATACAGTCCATCAAAATTTCCACCAGAGAGACTTATCATGAGGCAATTAGTGAAATTAAAGAAATGTTACATAATATTTGTGGGACACAAAATCAAATTCTGTATTAGACTAAACAGTAAATATTAAACTTATTTGAATATGGCGAGCAGCCCACATGGCTGTTGACGGTACAGATATTTTAATGAGAGGTGATCGGTAATCAATTATATCTGAATCTTTCATTGTCTGGTTTGAGTCACAAAGTACAGATTTGAAGTGAAATCTATTCTACTTATATATCTATGTTATTTGGGAAAGTGCAATGCAGAATAAAAATGGAACCCAAGTGTAAAAGCTAGCTTCAACTGAGATTAGTGGGCTCTTGATTGTGAAACTGTTTATTTTGAAGAAGGAAAAGGTTCATGCGTAAATGGCAAACCTAACATTATGCTTCACATGACAAAGGATGGAAGGTGGGCATATGGACAGGGATAGGAATTTTAATATTTGGAGCAGTCAATCAGTACTTTCAAAGCAATGACGCCGTCTGTAACAGATGTTGGATTTGGTGACTGTTTGTGTGTGTATGTTGAGGAAGGGGGTGGGGGGGTGAGTGCTATATTCATTAAAAATACTCAATATATACTTACATAAATAGTGCAATGCCGCATTCGGAGACAGCGTATGCTAAACCTAAGATACCACTTCCCATTATAGCGTTCATCAGATTGAATACCGAGAAACTGAAGCGAGTTCCTCGATCTTGTGATTCTCTAAAGGACACCTGTGGTATGATAAAAGATGTGTAATGCTTATCCAGCCTCTTTCATTATCTATTCTCTGAACTTTAGACATATTAAGATTAATTCATATCAAAATCCAAATTTGTTTATATCAAACAAGACCACAAATCTATATGACAAGATACAATATGAAAATACATTTGAAAATATTAATTATTATTAAAATAGTAGTTAATTGTTTAATATAGCCAAACATTAAACAACGACTGAATTAAAGTTCTTATGATCTTGCTAGATCACTTGTCTTCCTTTTCACAGTTTGAAAGTGTCATGTAGACAGGGTAGAAACCATGGACTGTTTCTGAATCAAAACCATGTTATGATTGCTACCCCTAGACATAGATGACAGATTTCATTTGGGGGGGGGGGGAGGGGGGTATTTTTTTTCCAAATGAAGCCGACTACTTAAATTTGAAATCTAGATGGAAAATGTGAAATGATGATTGCCTGGATAGTTTGCAAGTGTCTTTGAAGATGTGCTGTGTTAACTGAGATCTTAAGTTGGGTTTATAACCAAATCGAAGGGATTAGGTATAGAATCCAAGGGATTAGGTATAGAATGCCTTTCTGGTATGGAACTAGAAAGAAATGATCTTGTCAACTTGGCTTCTTAAGGATAGAAATCCAATCAAGCATTTCCAGTCCTGTAAAGGAAATTCTTCAATTTTAAGTTTTCGAAACAACAAGCCTACTGTACATCCTGGCTAACCTACAGCCAACAAGTTGATTAAGTACTTTTAAAATTAAAAACTTGGTAGTTATTTCGAGAGCAGACACGTCTACTAAATATATTGTCTGGTCCATTGGCCTACAGGATCTAAACCTTCTCATCATGTTAAATTATACATGACATTATTGTTTTGCCTGAAGAAATTAAGGAGTGTTAGCTCAGTGGTTAACGCAGACCGTTCGAGTCACTCCAAGATTAATGTATGTCGTCCAGTTACAGAGTTGTTGATAATTTACAATTCATAATCATGGACGTTACATGTGAATGTAAGAGACTGACTTTGGTCAGCTTGCGGCTTTGATATTAAAGCCAATATGGCTTCTTCGGGAGTTCCTGCTCGCAGGAGGATCTAAAATACATGTGTAACTTACTGCACTAGATGAATTACCAGATGAGCTGAGCAATGGTGTAGTAGGACCTGGTGGCCCGTTGGGGTTACCATCATTGATGTCTTTCCATGCTGGTTGGTATGTCATGTTGCTTATAAATTAGTACAACACTTTCTCATAATTTATGTCCAAACTTGACTTGATTGCTGTCTTGACCGTAGAAGACACCGACTAGAGGTCAACTAAAAAGCTGAAATAACAATATAATGAACATTTGCGTTATATGGTCAGCATACGCACCAATACAAGTCATTTACATTAATAAGGTACATAAAAAAGTTAAAGCCACAATACAATATTCACATCAAAATAAGTACTCGTAAATAACTTTTCATGAGTGAGTACCAAAATAATATTACTTTAGTACAAGTACGTGTGCATCAGCATCCAAGTGCCAGTAGAAGTATTTTAACAGCTGAGTACTTTAATTCTGGTACGAAATATACTCACAAAAAGGTACTCGAGTACCGAGCACTTTTCATGTAATATTACAACACAGAAAACATTTTTAAATGTATCCACATGTATAAATCAAACAAGAAGATTATATATAAGAGAAAAGTAAAGTTTTGAAGTGCATAAAATGTTGCTGTTACTGACATCATATATAGTTCACCTACTGTTATCTAGCATCTACAGGGAAGAATTGAGGGATTAGCCAGTCAAAATAAGTTGCATTCAATCAACCATATCTTGAGTTAGGGACAAGACATCGAGATGGGGCGATGAACTAACATTGAGGGATATTTTAATTTCATAATTGTCAGATTGTCTGCCATTGGAATATCCCTTCAACAATGAATTTAGATAGTGGCAATGAGCATGCTTCTCTTTACTTCACTTTGCTATCCCTTTAATGCAAAGAGTATCAATTGCATACAGGAATATGAACAACATTGCAAGTAATAAAGGTTGAAGGTTTGATTAATTGACGGTCTGCTCCTCAAGGCTCAAAATTTCTCTGCTGTTGAAGGTAATGACATATCAAACATTGAAAAGGTTGACCAGAAATGCTAATTAATTAAATTCTTTGCTCAATTAAACTATGTAGGCGAAATGGTGCCACTTCTAGCAAAGATGCTCCTATGGAAATTGCACGTGTATATTTCCATCATTATTTTGTCAAAATATGCAAAACATAGATGTGTGTGCTTGTCATATGACACTGCAAAATATGCAAATATCAGGGTAATTTTTATATGACAATGAGTACAATTCTGCTAGTTTAGTTTAGTAGAAACAAAGGATCAGGAGGGACACTCAAGTCCCCATCAAGGACCCTACAGGAGATAAAAAACTGAAGACACAAACACTCAGACCTTGTCCAAAGCATTCTAACCCATTCACACTACTTGCAAGTACAACTTTCTCAGGCAAACCGTTCCACTCATTCACGACCCTATTACTAGTATTAGCAAAAAAGTTATGCTTTAGTTCACTAAGGTCTTGATCAAATTCATTACTGTGCCATAAGTGAAGCCAAACTAACGGCAGGACTAATTCTTTGAGGACAAATGTATTTACAGAAAGGTGGCAGGCTTGGCCCCGTACTAGTACTACTATATAGTTGTACAAATACGACATACAGGTAGGCTTTATAATAACAATTAAACAATAGAGTTTCGCGAACCCCATGAATCTAGCCTATATCACCACCGTTACCACTACCAATTGTCCTACTGTAATTTTGTAAGTTACTTACCGAACGTTGCTTACCGAACGTTCGTCAAACACCAGTGTTGAAATGGTCATTGTAAAGTGCTAGCTGCATAAGCAATGGAATGAAATACAAAATGTTGGTGATAAACATGCACGTACATAAAGCATGAATGAAATCTTCGGAACTGGATCCTGGCGGCTTGCTTTCCCATATTGCGTAATACATGGGCCCTCGTGACCGTTAGGGAAAGCCCCTGAAACAACACCGAGCCTAGCTTCCATCTATGCTTCTATCAATGATGATCTAAGAAACCTCTAAAAAATAAATAAATTATCTACATATAAATATATGTATATAAAAATATTTTAAACGAATTTTAAAATATTTTTAGTCTACAAGAGTTGTTATAATATTATTTAGCAGAGGTATAAAATATCAGGATTATACTAACTCGGTCACTATATGCTTGAAACGCATGCTACCAAAACAGTTGTCTGAGACGCAACGTTTATTAGTACTGGTACTACCGTTATTTCGTTCAGCTGCTAACCATAGTCAATTTTCAGTTCAGCAATGTGACAGATGAAGTGCATTGTACGGTACCCACCGATTACTACTAACATGAAATTAGATCAGGCTTTTGTAGGACTAGGACCTAGTAATACTGTATTGGAACTGGTAGACTATGCCTTGGTGAATTGATATAGGCTATTAATCACTAGAATAACACGTTACTAGGCCTAAGTCAAGATTTGTGTGCAAGGTCTTGAAGTTTTAGGCTTGGCCCTAAAACGTTAGGGTATTATTAGGTTAAGGGCTAGAACACATACGATATGGTTAGTGCATAACCAGAACTAGATAATACACTCGCAAGAATCAGCACAATTCCATTAATTAGCTCTAAAGTTCCATTCTGCATTCCTTTACCAATATCACTCAATAATAAACTGATATTACTTATCCTGATGACTAGGCTAGGTTATATAGTACATGCAGGTCTCTTCAATGTTGAATGGTTGCCATTTGTAATTTTAGTATTTACATCCTCAAACTTAGTACTGTGTGTTCAAGTTGTTCTTCCTGGACCACACAATTTGGGAGAAAACAACATGCTTTATCCCTTGTCTGAACATGGATAAACAGCATTCATAGAGATTTTAATGGCTTGTTTTAATGACTCACTTTTATAGATCTAGTTATGAGCAGTCTTCTTCACTTTATACTGCCAGTAAGCTGTGGAATTTTCTTCCTATGGAGCTTCAAAGCACCACTAGTCCTGATGGATTCAAACAGGATGTCAAAACACATATTTTGGACTTACTGATAACTGAAGAGTCTGAGGATTTCATATATCTTATAAACCAATTTAAGGGTCTTTCCGGTTTTAAGATTTTTGTGTTGTAGTGTTTTCTCTAAGTTATTTGTTATTGTTATTGTTTTGTATGTACAGGGACCACAGTGGAAATAAGTCTGCTGGACAGTTTTTTCTGTATCATACCTACACCATGTGTCTTGTATATATTGTCTTTGTCATTTTGGTGTGAAATAATTTAAATCAGTTATTATCTTAAATTGTGTGTCCAAAGGAAAACAGATGTATTAATGCTTGACTGTTTCTAACCTTACCTTTTTTTTCCAGAGCAAGCCCCACTCTAACGTTTTTCAGCTTCAATGTTTTGTTGGGCCCAGAGGGCTTGTAATCAAGTAACAGCCAGACTCACTCATTATAAATCGATCAACTTGAACAAGGTAATTCCTTTCCGTGTAAGCTTCTCTTCAAACAGGATGGAGCAGGCAGACCAAATTCCAGGAAATAACAACAGTCTGTTTTCCCTACCTCATCTTCCATCTAATGACTTTAAAAACTTCAATCGTAAAGTGACTTTTAAAGCGTTAAAAATTCACAAAAATGCCCTACAGGGTTTGCTTGGAAGGGGTCTGAAACGTAAGGCCTACAAGCGGCCTAAGTTTAACTTTGTGAGAAAAGGAGAGGACGAAGATTTCCGTTTCATTCTTTTGGACCCGACAGCAGTGGACGAATTTGAGAACTGGAAAACATGTCCAGTTTTGCAGGAATTCAACATTGTGCCAACTTTGTCGGATTATGATGTAACTCTGACCTATGATGACTTCAACGCTGATGAGATACTTAGAGCTGTTCTTCCTTCGGGTGTTGATGTTCCCACGGCATTCAGCAGAATCGGACATATAGCACACATCAACCTCAGAGAGGACCAGCTTCCTCATAAGGAAATTATCGGTAGGAAATATTCAAATTTAATTGATTAGCTTCGAATCTTCTATGCACAACTGCGTTGTCCTGATTTGATGATTCAATTGCTCTAAGAAGTGTGATTATAATTATTATCAATTTTCAAATCAGGTATCCTGTCAGATTTGCTGGATTTACTAGTACAGTAACTTACAATGCATCACAAAAATTAACATTTTTAATTGTGTAAGTATTTTAAAATATAGTAGTTCAAATCACTTTAGAGAAGCCCTAACTGTGTAATTGAGCCCCACAATACAACTCCCTTCAAGACATTTTAGGGAAGCCCTAATTGTGCAACTGAACCCCACAATACCACTCCCACTCCACCTGTTAACCATATTTGTTCCCCACTTGAGCTGGTGTTTCTGTGCAAGCCTAACCGATACAGTAGGCCAACTTAGGTTTAATGTTAAACTATGTTGTAGTCTACATTAAAATCCTACTGAGCTCCTTAACAAAGTATGGCCTTATTTCCTATCATATACTTTGCATAATTTGCAACAGATGAAATTAACAGTTGAGAGATGTTTGCTGACATTCCACAAGTTAAAATGTTATTTTATCCTGATAAATACAAACTACAATAACACCAACACTTTTGTAAACTTTGACTCCCGTAATGACATGATTTATAAGGAAATTTATAGCAAAATTAGCAAGTAAACAAAAGTTGTGATATGTACTAACCCCTGCCAAGTTTTCAGTCTTCAAGGGCTGGGGATGTCTTCTCCATGTCAGTATTTCTCATCTAACTTCCAGCAGTAAATCTAAACCGTAAGCTTCTTGTCCTAGATAATGCAGCAGGTTGTCTCTGAAATGTCTATATAGTTGATGTGTCCTAGAATGCCAGGCTTATTTTCCTTGTGGAGCTTTACACTGTAGCCTAAATTCAGAAGGGCTCTAATAATAGACTTTATTCCTCGTGTGAAGCCATTCAAGGATATATCTTTGTTACACGTCTCCCTTGGAATTACACGAGAAAGAAGGGAATACTATACATGTACAATTCTAAAACCTTTTCACCCGTAAAACACACCACTACCCCACCTCTCAACCTCCACTAACTGTTGGGATTTCATAGGTACCAACTTATGTGATTCTTTTATCATGATAAACTTAATATATTTACTACAGTTTACATGGCTCTTGGCTGTTCCTTTCCAAAGGCACAATAAATCCATGTGTTGTATGTATGTATTTATGTGTGCATGTGTGCGTATGTTACACTGCTTGTAAATATGATAACTCCAGAAAAGTGTGAAAATGGTGGAGATCAAAGGTCATCTGTGGTCAAAAGACAACTAGTCGTCCAATGTCTGAAAATCTTGTAAACACAAGGAGAAAGAAATCTGTTAACAAGCTAACCTTGTGAGTACGCAAACTCATGTCAAGGTCAAAGGTCATTTCAGGTCAATAGGTGTCAAAGCCTAAACATCTTGTAAGTATGATACATATATCAAGAAGTTAAAGATAGGATCAATTGCATACTAGATGTGTAGATCCACATGAATACAAGTACAGTACCTAGCTGGTAACGATAGTCAAACATTGAAATACTTTATGCTCAGTGTACTATGAAATATTCTAGAGTGTGATAATTAAGTTATCACTAAATCTTTTGTCATTCTAGCTTACATACTTGCTTGTGTTGGCAACAGGAGACGAACACAGTACAAGCAAAAGAGCAATAACAAGCAACAATGAATTGATTTGTTTCGTCTTTGTATTCCAGGGCAGGTCTGGGTGGATAAAATTCAAGGCGTCACCACCGTGGTGAACAAAACCACCGAAATCAGCAACCAATTCCGGGTGTTCAAGATGGAGGTCCTCGCAGGGGAAGACAACTTCATAGCAACGGTCAAGGAGCATGGTTGCACATTCCAGCTGGATTTCTCCAAAGTCTATTGGAACCCGAGGCTCAGCACGGAGCATGAAAGGGTCGTCAAGCTAATGAGATGCCATGTCGTCTTTGACGTCTTTGCTGGGATCGGGCCGTTTGCCATACCAGCCGCCAAGAGCGGTTGTCAGGTGGTTTATGCAAACGATCTCAATCCAGACAGCTATGAGTGGCTGAAGATAAACGCCAAGCTCAACAGGGTGGAGAAACGCGTGAAGACCTTCAACATGGACGGCCGAGCATTCATAACTAGGCTGGTGAAAGACACCATACTCCAGTACGTACAACGTGAGGAGAACGGCAGGCCGACTAGGATGCACGTGGTTATGAACCTACCTGCCTCAGCTGTAGAGTTCCTGGACGCTTTCAGAGGGCTGCTCTCTGGCAGCGTCCCAGCAGGAGATGCCAGGGTTCCTCCGATGTCGGTGCACTGCTACTGCTTCTCCAAGGAGCAAGACATAGAGAAGGATGCTGTTGCCATGGTGGAGAACCATCTGGGATGTACCATCAAGCTTCCCAACGTACACAACGTGAGAAATGTCGCACCCAACAAAGAGATGATGTGCGTCACCTTCGAGATGCCGACCGAGGTCCTCTGGGCCGACCCGGGATGTGGAAGACGAGACAATGCCAAAAGAGGTGTTTCAGGTAAACTATGTGTTCCTCTTAAATACAAATCTTACCAGAAGAGTCTTTTTTCTACCCCATTGAGATAATAGTCTGTATCTTGTTGTGAGTCTGGAAAATGTCTGATTATGAGCCAACTGACGTTTCACATGAAGTGATTCGTTAACCACTTTCAAGAAAGAAAAGAAAAAGGAATAAAGTAGAAAGATGAAGTGCTCACAGAGTGTGCCAAAACTGGTGGCTAGAATGTTTGTTGGTTCTAGTTTAATAGGTCGAGATCAAATTTATTGTCCTCTTAATATCAGTCATAAATCGGCCTAGAGAAAGAGTCACCGTTTTTGGAAGGGTTCTCTGATAAAAAATTTATTAACATACCGAGAGTGAATGGCAATGCTTAAATGGAACTGTTTGTTGGGTGAAGTACTTTCCCCAGGAATAGTCTAACCTTGCACAAAATGATAAAGCTCAAACCAATTAGATGCAAACACTTTTTTCTAGATATTTCTAAGCCTTGTCTGAATGGGCAGTAAAAAGATTACAACTTCACGGTTTGATCTGAGTATTCATTTTGTCTCAGACAGCTCTTGATCACCAGATTGTAGGTAGTTGGAAGAAACTTTATCATAAAACCATTGGTTCATCTCAAGATTCTGTGCGTGTTAATATGTATATTTGAAAGGTTCCACAATGAAATCTTTGCAATACTTACATTTGATATTGGTTGGGGGGGAGGGGTTGTTGTTGACAAGCACTATTTGATTCCTAATAAAAATGTTAGAACATCAATGAAAAATAAAAGTTGCAAAAATTAAACAGGCAAAACAAATCTGTGTGACAAAAAAATAAAATAAAGTTTGACCAAAGATCGGAAATGGAATATGTGTTAATAGAGCTATCTAGCATTGAAAGCCTTTTTCTCTTTTTCTTACTTAGGGGTATAACATGTGTCAGTATGTAGAGGAAGAATAACAGCATAATCATAATAACCACGACAACAACAAAAACATTGTTTTTTATTGTCACTTCCTCTCAGATTATTTATCTAATGGAGGAGATGGAGACATCAAAAAGCAGAAATTGGAGTGAGCCGCTCTTTATACTTTATATAAGTAATTTGGTGGAACCTACCCTCTCCCCACACTGGACGACTGAACGATCGGAGAAGAAACCAGCGTACATTTCCTGAACTTTTATACCGCTGGAAGAAGGCTTAATAGTCTCTACTCAGAGCTACACTCATCATACCAGAAGCAGACCTTGCCTTTTAAAAAAAAATTCAGTAGCACAATTCTGTCAGAAGAAGTTCTCATCTCGTAAAGATTTGTTGTTGTTAGCAGGGTTGCCAGTTTTTCAGTGACACAACCTGCCAAATTGGCGGGCCGAATCGAAAAAGGCGGAGTACGAATTTGCTGTTATTTTTATGGCAAATTATCACTGTTTTTTTTTTGGCAATTTGTTGCAATTGGGGGTCTCTTAGATGAACATTTAGGGAGTTATAAACGTGATAAAGAAATCCTCCATTTTCCTCCATCTACTGAAATTTGGAAAAATGCCAAAATTATCACTTACGGTGTTTAACTCGTCAAACTGGCAACCCTGGTAATTAGGCAGACAAACTTGAAATTGTTGCTATTGTCAGCAAAATAAATTTTTAGCAGTTGTAGAGTTGTATATATACATGTATATACACAAGTTAACGGACCTGACATTTCATCATATTAGCAGGATCTTCAGAAGGGGACTGAAACAAAAACAGAAGGAACGTAGATGATAAGTTAATTAGTTAATTGGAGAACTGAACAATGAAAAGACTGTTAGTACATGTGAATAATGGGCATTAATTGAGATAAAAGAAAAACAGGTGACAGAAGGGTAGCAGCAGATGATATGGAGGGGTTGCAGAGGGGTAATAAAGAGGGAGTTTAGTGATGGCGGTTAAGGAATTGAGGCTCTGTCTCGAAGTCCTAGGTAATCTCACGTATAAGACAATGGAAGGACCCCCTCCTAGGGTTTGATGAGGGTCACACCCATTTTATTCAGAGGTAGAGGAGTGCAAATTGAGTTAGGAGACACGGGTAGATTAGTACAGCAAAACGTGAGTGTGGCTGGACGTGTGTCTTGGAGAGGAGATGGAGGAGGAGAAGGGATGAGTGGGTGAAAATAATGGGTTAGTTATTCCCTTCTTTGGTGAGAAGACCATTAGGCTTAATGGTGCTGCAACTTAGAAATGGCATCAGCGTTCCTTTCCTTGCTAAGGAGAGCAGTATCGAGGCACAACTTGCCTGATAAACTTGCTTTATTCTGTTTTGTTTCAGTTTAAATCCAAAGATCCTGCTATTGATGGAAATGTCAGACCCTTTAACTTTTAACAATTATTAAACCATCCAGGCTTTTTCAGGTAGATGAAGAAGGATGATCAGTGTATCAACAGTAATTTTATCTATCTTTGATTTTTCAGGGTTTTAGAGTTTCTCTAAAGCAGAAACAAATTATGACCATTCGAAGCTACAGTACTTTCATATTTCCACCAATATTTGGTTCTGATGAGGTGAAATGGATGGTGTAATGCTTTTATTGTACATGTTACTGCATGGATCCTGTTCCGAACTGTGTTCAAAAGAAACGTCTTTGACTTAGTGAAAACAAGGGATTAGGAAGTGATTAGGATTAGAAAGGGATTAGGAAGCAATTCTTTGGATTAGTAATGAAGATCATGTATGATCCGCTGCCTCATAATGTGTTACTATGGATACCTGGACGTGATGCATATACACAGGGTTGAACTGGGTGAGACATACAGGGTACGTACGTGGCGTTTCAGTGAACTTTATTTGCGACTAGTTTAGTGTAGGTCAGAGAGCCCAAGGGGTTGGAATCAAACCCATTAAGGGATCACAGGCAATCAGTCCCAGACGATGATTGTAGATCAACATGTGGCCTGTGTCATTTGCGAGTAGTTTAGTGTAGGTCAGGGGGCCCAAGGGGTTGGAATCAAACCCATTAAGGGATCACAGGCAATCAGTTCCAGACAATGATTGTAGATTAGCATGTGGCCCGTGTCATTTTGAGTAGTTTAGTGTAGGTCAGGGGGCCCAAGGGGTTGGAATCAACCCTTTAAGGGATCACAGGCAATCAGTCCAGATGATGATTGTAGATTTTGAGTGTTTAGAGAAATATGACGGAGGTGTGTTCATTTCTGCAGACATGGAAATGCTACTGTACATATTAAACTTCCCCAATCTACTAGGTAGAGGGTTAACTGTCAATATCTGACCACCATCTCGAAAGTCGTGGGGGATACTGGCACACACTGTAACATATTACTACAGGGTATGCAGTGCTGCACAAGAAGCTGTTATCGAAGCCACCAAAAGAATAAATCACCAAACAGAACTACAACAAAATGAAGGGAAGGCAATAAATAGGAAAAAGGGACCTTAAATTTCAGGTGCATTTGACTTGGAATGAGAAATTGAACCTAAATGTGGGGCAGAATTCGTCCCTCGATTCCTACACCATGCCTTCATCTTTAAGATATTTCTCTCTCGTTGAGAAGAAAGTTATGGAAGATCTTTTTATACCTGCTTTGCAGAAAGAGCCTTTTCACCAAAGTGCTTCCCATCATATCATATTCTGATCATAGCCACTTTTAGTGTCTTCTTTATATTAATGTCATTTGCTTCACTTGTCATCAAGCTCAAAATCAGAATGACAGCAACTTTCACATATGATCTAATGAAATATTTATTAGTTGGTTCACTGATGACTTTGAAGTTGTTTGTCAACAATTTTTGTCTTCTTTTAACTTAGAATAGGATCACCTCGCTGTGAATATTGACTTTGGTTTTGTTCTAGACAGTGTTTTATTTTAAGATGTAAAACTGAACTTGGTGCTGGATCGGAACTGTGTGTCCTTTTGTTTAAGCTGTATAATATTTTTTTAAAGTAATATTAAGTTATAATATACGTCTTTTAAGTTATAATAATAGGGGGTACCCCTTATTATAACTTAAAAAACGTAGTACCTGGTTAATACGACAACCGTTAATCTGAATGTTCAGGTTGCTAAATGTTTAATCCAATGCAACAAGTGAACTTTGGGCAAACTTCTTACCTTTTGCCATATAAACTTCATCGTTCTTTGTGCGACACTGGTGGACAGAAGTCAATGGATATTATTTTCAGGCACCTGGTAGCTTTCCTTTAACGGTGTTGCAGGTATTACCAGATAGTTGGAAAATCAAAGCCAATCACAGTGTTAAGCCTTTTAACCATTTTGAGCAAAGGGATCCTATTCATGTAAATTATTAATTATTATTCACATTGACAGTATAAATAATTATGTTCATATTAATAATACCTTAATAGTATTTATTTACGAGATAGATGGAGAAACACAAACATGCAATCATAATCACATCTTGATTTAAGAAATAAAAACTCATTATTTTGGCAGTCAGTGTTTGTTGCATTTTGTGTGAACAAAGATTTAAAGGATTGACTTTGTAAATTTTTCTAGTAATAGGTCCAGTATTGTTAACAAGTTTTTACTCCAGTAACATAAATATCATGTAGTGACTCCAATGAATTTGTGGCATTTTTTACTCAAGTCTACTCAACTATAGTCAGGAAAATTGTACTGGTCAGAACTCAACTCAACTTTGTCAAATGTAGTGAATCATAACTTAAAGGCATTGAAGACTTGCGCACAAAGAAACGTCTCATCCCGGTAATCTGACAGCTTACTACCGTCGGTAATTAGACACTAGTGTACAGTCAGTACATACAGCTACAGTCAATACCCACAACACAGTGTACATAGCAGCGATGTACACCTCAGGTCTAGATAAAAGATAACAAGGTATCACGTGTCATTACTGTCTGCATTTTGTAGCAACACAAATAAAACTTCACTTTTAAGCAACGGAAAGTTAACTTTTTCAGACAGCGGTTTGGGGCGAGTCTTCAATGCCTTTAAGAATCAAATATAATGTCCATTTTTTTTTCTTTAGGGGGGGGGGGG
>KN894479.1:2645-15591 GCA_000934455.1 Apostichopus parvimensis
TTACATTATATAATACATTTATATATAATACATTTATATATAATACATTTATATATAATACATTATATAATACATTTATATATAATACATTTATATATAATACATTTATATATAATACATTATATAATACATTTATATATAATACATTTATAATGTTACATTATATATTACATTTAAAACTAGAGTCATTATGCATTCAAACTGGATCTAAGCACTGCACACAAAGTCTGCGCTGCCCGACTGAATTTGACCACAGTGAACTAAGTCATGACCTAGTTGACCTCCAAACACTGACCGCTCTCTATTAATGAGCAACTATAAACATATGCTTACTAAATTAAATTCACTTTCAATGAGTCATTGGATAGTTTAATAGTAAGAATTATTGTCTCCTATATCCCTTTAACCTGATCATTCGATGGTAAGATGTTTTTTTTTTACTGTGTCACTTTAATACCCATATATCCATATCAATAAGTAATAAATAAAAACCAAATATTAAAGTGCTGTTATCATGAAATAAAACATGCTCAAGAGCACTGTACAAAAGAACCAATACCTAGAATATAAAATTACCAAACTTAAGAAAACCTAAAAGTAATAACAACAGCAATAAAAGTAAAAAAAATATATACTGTTTGATATTGTGATGCAACTGTCAACAGGTCCCAACCTTGGAAGAATGTCAGATACAAAGGAGAAAAAGCGGTTGAGAAAACTGAAAGCTATGATGTCATATAGAAAGAGGAAAGGCCTTTGCGCTCTCCTGCACAGGAAGTCAAAGAATCGACGGATTCAGGTGACGCACGATTACGATGGACCCGTGAAGGAGACGAAGCTGCCCGTCTGTTCATTTTCCGAAGGAGAAGAAAAATGTGATAGACCTTGTGTCCCTCTCGTCAAGTTTTGCATGGATCGTATCCTTATCGTAAACCACAAATATGGAAAGACAACTTTGGCAAGGTTAAAGGAGAAACCTAAGTTCAGAGAATAGTTGTTATAGCTAATAGAAAATAAGTAGAATGTAGCTTCATTAGCGGTCATGAAAAGGTCAAAGATCAAGTTATTGTATGGTCATATGAGCAAATGATATCAAATGCATTGAAGCCTTAAAATCTTGGAGGTTGTGGGTTCAAGCTCTGACCAGCTGAATTAAGGTTGAATTTCACTCCAGGACCCTGTCCTATAATGTTCTTCTTCCAGATAAACATGGGAACAATTTAGCATTCAAAGTTTGAGTAACAGTCTTCAAGGCCCACTACTTTGTCAGATATAATATAATATGGTTCCTGTGTACAAGAACACCTTTACAATTGTGCACTTGTATAGCAATTTGATCAGTATGCATAGCAGTTTGCGATGCGATACAGGAAAGTCCCTGAGACTGGTTACACAAATCTTATGCAATCTACAAACCATTATGCTGGTTTTTCTTTGAAATTCCTTACTTAGGAGCCTTGAACAAAACAGTGTTGTTATTTGTTGATTAGTTAGAATAAATGTTGCAAGAAATTCACTTTCTTTGCAAGCAAACATTACCTCCTAACTTTGGCTGACAACACTATTCATTGCAGGTTTACCTATTCCTACATAGCTAACTTTGGTCAAGATGTTTTTGTTATCATTATATGCAAAGAATACTTATCGGTTTGTCGTACCTCTTGATAAGGGCAGGGAGGAGGGGGAAGGGGAGAAGAAATACTTGTGATAGAAAGAGTGGTAGAAATCGTGACACCCATATAAACATCAACCAGAGGGGTCACTTTTCAATCCAACAGTAGCTTACATAGACTGTACATAGATACATAATTATTAAATCTTGGCAAAGTAGTAGTGTTACCCATGTTTGACATAATAGATTGTCATTCCTACAATTGTATCACAAATGATATGGAAGAATCATTTTCCTTTACCGTCATCCTGTTGTCAGATGTGTTTCTAGACCCTCGTCAGGTTCTGTATAAGCGTTGCAGCAAGGCCTCGGGCGTCTGCCAAAGAGCTGCCATACCATACTACAAAGGCTTTACCTGCAAGCTTCACCACGAGGTCCCACCATACGCTTCCAGATTATGGAAGCCTACTCGCTTGCAGAAGGTTCGCATTTTTGATTCAGTTACACACAGAGATGTTTTGGTCGATAGTTTCTTAATTAATTTATTAAGCATTCCTCAGACAGAATAATGTTCATTTAATGTATTGCAATGAAAGCTTTCTCCTTTTTTTCAGAAAAATGAAACATACACTTAATTGTTCATTCTTGTTTTCCAAGAAAACTGTAAAATAAATTTATGCAACATTGCTGTGATATCTTCAACCCAGATTTGTGGCAAATGCTACAATCACGTAATTTAATACTATGTTTTAGTTGCTATTTTCTCTTTTTCTGGGGGAGGGGGTTGGAAAGGGGAACAATGGGAGGGTGAGATAAGGAGTGAGAATGGGGTTCTAGAACCAATCTGTTTCTCTTTACATAATATCTTATATACTTGTTAAATCATAGAACTGTAACCTGCTGGTGATATATCTAGTTTCCTGACATATTTCTGATCTATCGTTGTCGTATTTCTTCCCAGCAGAGGAGAGAACCTGCTCCTGTCCCACTCTCATTGTTCAACGAGTCATCCATCTTGAGCAGCCTTGAACCAATGGATACTACCGAGCCAATCCCCTTCAACCTTCCAAACCTCTTATCTCTTCCAAGCACATCCAAAACTACCGCAGCAATGAGCGTGTCCCGACAGGGCTCAGCTCAGGTAAGACAAGAACATACGTCAGTTTCATCAGGCGCTGACAGAGACAGCCAATCAAACAAAAGCCAAGAGACTGTCACAGCGGTTCCACCCATAGCAGAGACAGCTTCAGGGCAGGCTCCCGACGAGCCGACGCCCAAAGATTCCACGGACACACCCCCGGGCGGGCTTGCCTCAGCCACAGGTACGCCAGCCAACCAGCCACCGAGTAATACCACCGAAGAAAAGCCAAGCAACCCTAAACTAACCTCGCATGGTCAGAAAGAAAAGCAAGTCTCCAAAGATGGAAAAGATAACACAGAAGAAGCAGAGGCAGTGATCGATGTTACTGGAATAAGTCTGGAACCAACAGCAGATGGCACTGCCTTGAATGTTCAGACTTAACTGAATTAAGATTATATCACTAGGAGTAGAAGGCTATAAGAACGATGGAGAGATGAGCGGGATGGAGGGAGGGGCGGGTAGGAAAGTAGCATGTACTGTTTGCTGGGGTTCGCTTTATATATGTTGGACTACTGTATTACAGCTGCTGTTTGAGGGGAGTAAAGGAGGGTGAATCGAGGGGGGGGGGGGGGGGAGAGATGAGCAAAGCCTCCAACTTTTGTCACTTTTACATCATCCACTATAACTTGTCTGTCAGAATAAGTTCTAGTTTTGCATTGAAGGCTGTTTATTTTTTTTTCAACTCCTTATTCAGGGTAATGTTGAGGGGGAAGGGAAAAGAAGAGCCAAATTTTGGGCACAAGGGGGATTTACAGGGAAGGCTGTAGCATACTTGATATTATCAGTTGTTACAGAATATATTGGCTACTTTGTAAAGGGTATTTCTATTTGAATGTGTTACATCATTGTAACATTTTTCCGACCAGCTCTTTTTTTCTCGGGAGAAGTGATTTTTAAGGGAGATTTTAACTGTTACTTACTGTTTTGAAATATAGTTAAATGTGCTGCAATGTTTGGCTGCAACAATGTGGCCAATGACCAATATCTTTTTATACAGTACGAAGGTTAATGGTAGAAATATATATTCTATTTCTCACTCAAGATATAAGAAGAACTATGCCAGAAGCTTGTTTCATTACTATGTGTTCTTACATTAGTAGGTCAGGCATTTTTCACTACTTGAATTTGTGGTTTCACTCAAACTGTTAGAAAGTCATATCTCATATCTTTGCTGTTTCTGTAAGTTTTGACTTTCAAGCTTTTTGAGTGACACTATACTTCATGAGTAATTGTAAAGTTAATGTTGGAAGAATGGCAACTAGACCCCCCCCCCCCCTCACTGTGAACTTGGAAACATTGCATTCTCTTGGGAAGTCTATTTTAAATTTACATTTTAAAGTGACGAGGAAATAAAAGAATTGCACTGGTATAACTAGCTTGCTGTATTTTGCCTTTCATTTGTTAAATGCTGTCTTTGTCACTAACCAGATCACCTTACAATTTATTTCTAAAACTTTCGCAGGAACAAGAAAAGGGAAATTAATAAATGGGGGGGGGGGGGTAGGTGGTTACTTCACTGAAAAGTATAAGCTGTGGAACAGAAACAGAAGAACGCTAATATTGAGATGTCTAACAATTTTTTTCATCATAAAATTTCTTTTTTCATCTACACTAAAAGAAAGAACCTGTTACTAGGTTTCTCATGAAATGATACAGATCACATAAGTTGCATTCTTTCAACTACCCTGAAAATTGCACTCCTCATCACAAACGATTTAGTTGAATCGTGCCGATGAAATATTTAAGGTGAATGACATAGATAAATTGTTGAAATCCACAGATCGGTTACAATTGTGTGAATCTCATGACATGTAATTATTTCCTACACCCTTCTTCTCCACAAGAGGAAACCTTCCTTTACATTATTATAAATTGAACCAACCAGCTCTCTTTGGACTAAACTAGAGCACCAACGGTGCAGAGCTCATACCTTTTCGAGCTCAAAAATGTAGGGCCCACAAAACTTTATGGCCCACCAAATTTCAGGCCATTTTTCAGATTCCACCAATTTTGGGCCCTGAGGCCAAACATTTAGGTTCAAAGACAAATTTATACCCCTAGCTCAAAACGGCGATAACCCCCCCCCCCTCCGTTAGCAGAATCCTGGCCAAACCACTGGCTATAATTCCTATTTTCCCCCTTTAAATCCTATTTTACCCACTCTCTCAAACAATACCACTGACCTACCCTATTAAACTTTCTCTCCTCTACCTGAGCAGACATAACTTCACAAGCACGCCTTCCCAAAATTTTGGCTGGCTGCCTACATACCTCAGGCTCAAAGACATCTAAGAATCGGCAAGTGCTGATTGGCTATAGGGCTCTCATGCTTACAGTTCAACAGTTAATAACAACTCCCAATCCTGCTTTAATTCCACTAACAGCCTCTGCAGAGCTTAACCACAAATGTAAACAAACACTGCAGAGACTGGGAGACAAATTAAAGGAGCTTTGGCAAAAAGGTGAGGGCTCAGATTTTTTTAAACAATGGGGATTAATTGTAATTAATTAACTTTTGACCAAAAATTATTAGGCATCACCTTATTCATACACAATCCAACAATCATCAGTTCAACTTTGAATGTGATCAATCAAAATCTTGAAGAGATTGAGATATTTGAAAATATTACAAAGAATGACCCCCGATGACCCCATAAATGACATTTGACCTCAATTTTCCGAACACCCCTCGTAACCCTTATCCCGAGGACCGTCGTGACCAAGTTTCATTATAACTGGCCATACACTGTACGAACGGAAGCAATTTGAAAATATAGGGCCGCGGCCCGGGCCACAAAAGACCCCTAGTTGATCTTTGATCTCAAATTCATGAACACCCTGAAGGTAAAACTACCATAGTACTATCGTGACAAACCCTCAACATTGTACCATGGAATCTGTAGGAGAAGAAGCATTTTGCGTATTTCCACAAAATGGCCCATTACCGCCCACAAGTGACCTTTGACCCCAAATTTCGGACCATCTCTGATGGCCCTATACCCAATGGTCCTTGTGTCCAAGTTTCATGAAATTCTATTAAACACTGTGCGAGTGGGAGCGGTTTTACCAATTGTTGACGGATAGAGTGATAGACGCCGCACTGTAACAATAGCTCACACCAGCATGCTGGTATGAGCTAAAAAAACTATTGTCCCCAATAGTGTGCATTCTCAAAGTTCCTGTCCCTGAAAATTTCTTTACTGAAAAAACTCCATTATATTCCTTCATATTGATGAATAGGGTCACGTTAAAGCTTCAATTCCACGGGAAATGCTCAAACAGTGTCGATATAAAGAGGATAGGAAAAGTTCAACCGTTACCAAATTTTGCAGTTGATACCAGGAGAAACACGGATGACCTTCAAAACTTTGCTGTGAATGTAACATTCATTCATACTTAGTAAAGATTCCTAAATCCTATTGGTCCATTCAGGTCAGCTGACCGTGGTTAATCCTGTGAGTAACGCACGGTAAAATTACGGGGCATCACTTTAATAAATCTTTGGTTATATGTAACCAAAAATGTTTTGTTTTATGATTTTTCCCCCACACAAATGGTAGTGTATGAATGAACGGGGTTAATCAACGGTCTAGCGTGCGTTACTCACATGATTAATGCACTCCGGGTGTTAATGCTATCGCTGGATGCACTCGGGCTCCGTCCTCGTGCATCGCTTGCATTATCCCCCGATGGTGCATTAATCCTGCTAGACCGTTGATTAACCCCTTATTAAAGTATGAAGTAACCAAGGTATTTGATGTCCAATCTTGTCTATAAAAGGAATACAAAGTGGCAAAAACAGGCCAAAATGATCAAAAAGCCTCAAGAACAACACACGGTTTATAGTTGCTCAGTATTCATAATTTTGTGACAATTCTAGAGTTGACAAGGCTTCTTGATAAGCAGACGAGACAGCACTTTAAAGGTCTGCTGTATAGACCCCAACTATAGCACGCTATCATGGAAAAGATTACTCAATCGACCTGCCTTGGTCGTAAAATTACCTCTTTTTACCAATTAGTCTGCAATGCCTGCCACATTTTTTTTCTTGCATGAGGGTCTTTGTGTGAACGCTGTATGATTAACAACACTGTAGACATGAACATATTTCCACACAGTGTTAACACAAAGAGACTAATAGTGTTAGGAAGCGATGCAGGCTAATTGACGTCGATTTACGGCCGTGGCGGGTCGATTACATAATCACAAATCTTTCCTAGCTATTATAGCATGCTATAATTGGAGCCAATAAAGCAGATCTTTAATATCTGGTACAGCAAACTCTTCTGGAATAAAAAAAAGTAAGGGCTATGGGATATACAAGATCCGATGCAATCAGATACTAGACAACGACTCCCCTCCCCCCACATTTTCCCCCTCCCCGCCCTTAAGAAACAAATGCATCACCTGTTAGCCTCCTACCCATTCCCCTTATGTGATCTCTTCTAGTAATAACAACCAAACGTGAGATATTTTGGCATTTCTCAATGCTTCCTGCTGTTACTCCTCCTAGCTCTCTGATTCCTCTGCTGCGTCTGTGAGAGAGAGGGAGTCGTCACGGTAACGATAGTGAGTATTCCATTGATCTGGCCTATCCATATCAGATTCCCAGTCTCTATTTGAGCAGGACGAGTGAGGAGATCTATTAGCGATCGGTTCTTGCACGGAATCGTTTGGAGTGGTCGGCTGTGAATCGATCGGACTTCCAAGAGGAATGTCGTCATCGTCATCTTTCTGCGAGTCCTGATCAAACAATAGCAATTAGGAAACGATAGGCTATTGTTAAGAAATTTGCACAAAGGATTATATTAAGGAGTTGGTTGGAAGAAGGAGGGTGGGGGGGGGAGGTGTTGATCGTCCCAATAGTCATCCGCATTCTGTAAGTCTAAGCTATAATATAATAGCAAGGAATCAATGGGGC
This sequence comes from Apostichopus parvimensis, assembly GCA_000934455.1. Taxonomy (NCBI): domain Eukaryota; kingdom Metazoa; phylum Echinodermata; class Holothuroidea; order Aspidochirotida; family Stichopodidae; genus Apostichopus; species Apostichopus parvimensis. The sequence goes on from KN894479.1 coordinate 10,320, forward strand.
CATTTTCAAAGGACCACATAAGGAATAATATCACAAGGGGATGAGAGGGCATCAGAAGAAATGGAATAGCTACTATCTTTTTCAAGGTATTAATTCGGTAATAATAGATTGTAGCAAAGGCTGTGTTTATCTGATGGATCAGAACCCAACTTTCAGTGTACAACATTAAAACAAAGCACAAGGTTCGACATTGAGTTCAGGGTTGTAAATGAGGCAAATCATCAGTGTACAACATTACATTAAATTATGTAAATGAGGCAAATTAATGATAGTGCGTACCTGTAGTTTATTCATTATCTTTGTAAGGTCAAAGGTATGTCTTGTATTCTCCGGTGAGGGCCAGGCACTAGAGACGTTGGACGACGGATTGCTTGCTGATCGGCTGTAGCCAGAGTGGTCGCTGAGATCTTTGTGAATAAACCGCTTGGAAGCAGGGCTATTCTGTCGAAAGTTGAATTCCATCGTTCGCATGTAGTGTTGAGAGATTCTTCCAAAGAACTCGTCAATTTGTTTCAGAGAAAGAGAATTATGTAGCGTCTCTAGCGGGCACACTGAGGATAGTTGCATATGATGTTCCAAACCTACAGAATATAAAGAGAACAGTGCAAGGTGCTGTCGATCCCAATGAGCAGACTACGCATCATTAAATGCAATACGAAAAAGGGCGGGAAAATTGACAAACACAAATTAAAATTTGCAACGTTGAATATTAAATTGTATCAAATTTATTTGTGAACAGTAGAGGGTATGCAGCTAAGTTTAATCCAATCTCATGAATGGCTTAGGCAAAACCTCTTGTTGCATGGTGGGTATACCAGGAAGAAGAGAGACTACATTCACAAGCTCTGCCTTATGTATGTATATTTGATCCTCCTGCAAGCAGGATTGCGAAGAAGCCTCATTGGCTTATCAAAGCCGCAAGCCGAAGTCCGTCTCTTACATTCATAGTTAACGTCCATGATTATGAATTGTTAATTGTCAACAACTCTGTAACTGGACGACATACATTAATCTGGGAGTGACTCGAACTGGGGACCTTATGATTGAAAGGCACCGGTGATAACAACTGAGCTAACACTCCAAACACTCCACTTATAGCTGTGTCAAGCTTGCAAAAGATCTGTAAGCATAGTTACTGGTGATTTTGATCAAAAAGCAAACAAACAGTGTGTAAGCTGCATATATCAGGCAGATCAACATTAGCATTATAGAAAACAAAAGGCAGGAAGTTAATTGTGCTGCTTTAATGGCATGTTTAACAATAACAAGAATACAAAAAGAGATCAAATGCTTCGATAAATCTGTTAGAGAGCCTCTATGAATGTGAATAGTAAAGACTAGTGGCATACGTGTTTATAATACACAGATCACTTGCATCATAATGTTTTGCTGATGCAGCAAAAAAAGAAGAAGATGAAGAAGAAAGTCAGGTGGAATTGTGATTCTTTGCCACAAATCTTTCATTCAATTACCCATCTGATTTTAAGGGCAACTGAGTTAAATTTTAAATAAGAACCCAAAGATCAAAGAATTCCATCTCCCTAGACCATCGCAGATATATTTGTAATACTCTTTTGCCGGCACTGATGTATCAAGTACACACTGCCCAACTGGTCTCCACCCATCATCGAACGTCGGGACCTAGTTTTTGATTATCGTGTAGAACCATGGCCTGACAACCAACTCCCAGCACACCGTCCGACTGATCAGCGCACGTAACGACGGTCACATGCAAATTTATTACTCCGTGATTGGTCACATTCTTTCAAACAAACTTTGCAGTCTTTGTCGTGAACCACCGCACACAGACCACTGCCAGTCAAGAAAATGCTACATGTTCAGTATCCCCCTACCGAAGCCGACGGGACTAAAAACTGGCAAAATTGAGATCAGTTGTAGTCATCTTAAACACACGCACACTGCTCGACTATCCACAACTTCCCATGTAGTGAAGTGGAGGTTAGTCGGCTCGGTATCAGTCGAGCAGTGTGCTGTGGGCTTCAGACTGCCACATCTTTATTTCCACACTTTTTTCCTTCTTTGTACAACATTAGAATCACTCAGCAAATAGCAAAAGGCATGCATGAATTTGGAATGCTGTATTAAGGTTACTGTCTCTTTCTTTTAGCTTAATGGAGATAACGAGGTATTTGAGGTAATTAAAGTAATTAAGGTGTAAGCAACAAATGGACAGCAATTACAGATACCCACTTGCTGATTATACAAGCACTTTTCACCAAGAGAAAGAAACATGGTTTCATGGTTTAACAAAACCCCATCACACACTTGTGAGCAGTCCAGACAAACCACGTGATATTCAGACAAATAAACATACATTTGTTGCTAATTGTACATCCTGACAGGGTTGGCACAGATTTGGAGCATTCCTGTAATAACGGCTGTAACAGACCTATCGAAATTGAAAAGACGAGATGCTGAGTAAACTGGTTCCTATTTTTTCTAATTTCTACTCTGTGTCAGCGCAAAGGTTGGTCGAGGCTTTACGCAGGACGTGTTCCATGAAAATGGGAATTTTTTTTTAAGTCCCTCCAGACAGATCCTATCTAGGTTTTCGATCCTCTCAAAACAAGACTGTGAGTTTTGAGGTTATGGCTACAAAGTACATTGCGCAGTATGCTTGCCAAGGAGACACAGACCCGATTGTCATCATTTGTCTACGTGATAGAGACAGCGATGATGAGCAAATGCCTCAAACCACGAAGAAAAATCTTACTCCATTTGGGAGATATCGACAGGTTTGAAGTTTCTCCACACACAATGTTGATGGCTTGATCAAGTCTAAACATGACATCACCGAGCCACATTGATGTCTTCATTAAATTACATGTATTTTTTCTACATGGAGATGTAGACTTTTTTTCAAATGCTGAATCTAAAATATCTAATGGCTAATGGCGTGAAAACTATGCACTCGATGTGTCAAAGTATTACACATCTGGAATGAAGCAAATTTGCAATCGTTAGAGTGGTGAAAATGCTATGAGGATAGCCTTGCTCACCAAACAACTGACCAATAGCCATATCAGGGCACAGAAGGGCTTTATCACCTCCCCCACCCCCCCCCCATGCAAACTATTGTACCCCACAATCTGTGACACCATCATGTCTATAACAACTTTCACAATTTCACAACTTCCCATTTTGCCCCTCCTTATATTGCTGGTGGTCCTCCAACTCACAATTCCTGGCTACTGGCATGAAAAATAACGAACAAAATTCCATCACTCAAAGACTAAATTCCCAGAGTCCCAAACCACTCAACCATAAAAGCATTGCTGATCACTCTTTGGATATGACCTTCTCTGAGAAAACCCGTTTTCTTTCAATCAGAGAAAGGCAGCTACCTGAAGAGCTCGTTGTTAGTTACTGTACCTTGGTGAGATGACAAATGAGTTGCTCTTCTCCTGAACACCTCCTGGCTAAACAACCAGTCACTGCTGGTCAGCTGGGGTGCGCTGCTGACGTTAAAAAGGCCTCTGTTGAAGACAGACATTTCTGCATCTGCTGTGAAAGTAACAAAACTGCACAAATGAAAACTCATTTCATCTATTTTTGTGATAAAAAAAAAAAAATTTGAAGATGATTGTGCATTAAAATTAACTTGCGATTCCATGACAATTTTAACTCTCATTGACTCATTTAATATCCCTGGTTGTCTTATCTTCAAATGAAAAATTGCGGTGAGAATTGAGACAGAGATATCACAATGACCCAATGTAGTGAGCAGTGGACACACTAAGGTTGTATTAGAATATTGGGCAGTTCACAACAATCTGTTCTGTGATGAATTATTGTAGTCAGCAGGGGACATATAAACCACAATGACCCAATGAAGTAAGCAGTGGACACACTAAGGTTGTATTAGAATATTGGGCAGTTCACAACCATCTGTTCTGTCATGAATCATTGTAGTCACCAGGGGACATATGAACCAATGTTACCCAATGTAGTGAGCAGTGAACACACTAATGTTGTATTAGAGTATTGGGCAGTTTACAACCATCTGTTCTGTGATGAATCATTGTAGTCAGCAGGGAACATATGAACCAAAGTTACCCAATATAGTGAGCAGTGGACACACCGAGGTTGTATTACAATCTTTGGCAATTCAAAACTGTCTTTCCTGTGGTGAACCATCATAGTGAGCAGGGTACATATACAACCACAATGAACCACAAGTAGAGGGCAGCATTCATACTCAGGCCTTATTACGACATTAGAGGGCAGCATTCACGGCGTTTGGCAATTCACAACCATCTGTTCTACATTGAACCACTCCAGTGAGCAGCTAACATACTGACAACTTTAGGATAATAAATTTATAGCATCGTACCCTCATCTATGGAATCCTCTTTCATGGAATACTGAGCCTTGCTCTTTTCATTTTCCGCAAGAGCTGACATGAGCTGTATGGATGGCAGGGAAGTCCTGGACGTTTCTGTTTTACTGTCATGTTTTGAAGCCAGGCTTTGGTCGCTTTGCTTCGTCTCGTAGTCGTCCATTTCATTCTCGGACATATTTTCAATTGGTGATGCATTACCCTGTCCAAAGCAGGCAAAAACAGAACATGAAAAACATGTTCCTTATAAGCCAAACAAAACTATCAACATTATTTTGCTTTTAAATTATAAAACTTAGTAAACCACCACAAAAACATTTTTGAGATTTAAATACAAATGCAAACTTGTCTTTGGCAAATTGGCTAATGCACTGGAACAAGCACTCCAAGTTTCCTGAAATATTCCGTAAGTTAAAAATCAAATGATTTCAAAATAACTTGGTACATCAATCGACAAAAAAACAATTTATTGGCTGATACGTCATCACACACAGATACTATTCGGACAAAAATTGTATAAAAACTGTAGAGATATGAAATGCTTAAATTCTCTCTCTATATTCAATGACATAATGGAATGCTGTTTGAGATGATGAACTTTGACATGCAGACAGCTTAAATACTTAACAAATCAACAAACAACGACAATAAACAGTCATTGGTAAAATTGTAAACAAATTTATATTCAAGAACTAAGACCCTACAGAGTACTATATCACAAATACTGACACCAAATTACCAGAAGGTTAACATATGACATATGACATAAAAAGTAAAACCCATTGAAAATTTCATTTGTCATATGCAGAGAAATGTAATTTATCTTCCTGTACCAAAACAGTGTGTTTTCACCAATACCCAAATATTTTATTACAAGCTTTTTGCCTATAAATTTCACAAGTTTCATAGTCA
>KN894481.1:1518-26465 GCA_000934455.1 Apostichopus parvimensis
AGAGGGGGACGAAAATTGAAGTAAAACATGGCGGCAATTAGCAGCTTAAGTATATTTTCGTGTTCATATATCAGATAAAGCATCTTAAAGTTCGTTAGGCCTTTTTTACATTCTGTGATTATTAGTTTCTTACTAAAATGTAAATATCTTCATAGACGACTCGAGTGTTGGAATGAACTTTCCGATGTGACGGGGTTGTCTCAAGTCCGTTAGATTTCGAAATACTCGGCAGATCTGGTGAATTAGTCAGAAACTGGCAAACGGCAAAAACAATCTTTTATCTTGCTTTGTAACCTCTCATTCCAAATGGTCCAAAACATAAGCTGAGTTCATGGGCGTCAGGAGCGGATTGATCTACCCCCCCCCTGTTTCTAGTGGCGCAACCGGTGCCTCCGAATGCACTACCATGTCGGTTGAGATACCGAAATACGCGTCGATTTCCTCTTGTCGCGCAAGGTGTTGGCTCGTCGCACTGAGCCTCTACATACGCCTCTAATTCCAAGACTCCATGGTCGCCAGTTGGATCTCAGAGACGGTAGTAATTTAAACCTACCCTAGCAGTCCATCCCTGCCCAGTCTTGTAACTTGTTTCTTTTCATCAGAAAGATAATGTGACAATCTGATTTATGTTAAAGGGCGACTTCCAAACCCGAAGTGGATGGAATCCATATCTGTGAGGCAGAGACTCTTGCGAAGAAATCCTATACGTTGAATGAAATAGTTCATATCGTATGTAACGAATTTGATCCATCGACAGAAGTGATCATCTCTGGTGATACCAGTAAGCCAACACAGCAATGCACAGTGAACAGGTATGCCTTATCCTCCATCATACTCCAATGTAGCCTTTTCTTCATGGTTTCGCCCTATTAAACTATATTTACATCAGAACGAGAGTATCGGTGACATCCAGAGCGACTGAGCGACAACTGCGACATTCATTTAAATACTGTTACGCTGCGCAACTACTTATGTATTGGAACTTTCCATAATGGAGAGTTATAACCCTAACAACTCCTTGAGTTGAAGACAAATTATAAGTTTGTTATACGTAGTTCGTGAAAAGTTATATTTATGTAGAGATGAGGGTAAAGATGGGTGTCTCAGGGGAGGGACATTTTAGTGTATGGACTTGCATGAAAAGGAAGGGAACTAGCTAGCGCACAGAGGGGACAGAGGATGCACCGGCTTCTTACAATTATTCATTGACCCAACACTACAGAATGCGTTTGGGTTATGCCCGAATATATATGTATCTATGATGTATAGTGGGTCCAGTTCGTCGCGGTTCCCACTATAGTTTTGAATATCGCTTCCCAATTAATATATTTGTTTGCCGTACTGTACTGTATTCACAGAACGACTGAGATCCACCCGCCGCCAGTTCATACGGTCATCTGCTGTAAAGGATGGAAAGGAGAAAGCTGCTTGAAACGTTAGTCACGAAATAATGATTCATTGTGAGGTTTCAGGTCGGAGGTTTTAGCATTGGAAACTAAAGACGTGTCAATCAAGAATGCGTTGTGGTGGTGGGGAGGGGTGGGGTGGGGCGGTGATAGAGGGGGGGGGGTTATATGAATAAAATGTTCAGATTTCGGAAATTTAAACTACAATTTTGGTGTGAAAAATGTCTTTTCATTTGTGCGTCATTGCATGCATATTGATGTACAACGCAACACTGTGTAAATGCATGTAGTCTTTACTAAAAAAGACTGGATAGTGGGCAACCTTCTGTTATGACAAATTTGCAGTAGTCAGGTTTTGAACTGCACACGATTATCTGCCGTATTCGAATCTCAGCGCACCCAACGGCCATTTCCAAATTATGTTCCGCCGACTGCTTTAGGTAGGAGTCAAGTGAACCTATATGGGCGATTCAAATATGTTAAGAATAGCCTAAGATGTACGTGTGGGTCGTTGAATGCGACTCCCATGTTGGGAGTCTCCCGCCAGAAAATGTTAAATTCGGAGTTAAAATGGTGCATTAAGTTGAGGTATATTGAGATAACAAATTAGGTCTTTACTTAGTTCTAAACTAATTGCATTCTATATCAATACCTGTGCTCCTAAATACTTTGGAGTTTGAAAGAAAAAAATCACACGAGTGAAGGTTCCCCGATTGACGATAGAGATGAGGGCGAGATAAGCCGCCCCCCCCCCCTTGGGCAGGTCACTGGCCAGCAATGTCAATGAAGTGCTAAACGAATGTTTTTGTGAAATTTGACACAGTAAGTGTTTAACGACCCGGTTGCACGGTATCGTAATCCTCTACTCAGCAAAGTATCGACCCTTTTGCAGGGGCTAGGGAATGCGTACACACCGGTCGCACGCCATGCGTGCAGCCCTGTGTGAGGGCGTGTGTTATCAATTATAAGGCTAGGCCTACATAGTAGGAAAAAATCACGAATTTTCTTCGAATATTTTTAATGATGGAATCGTAATGTCTTCTTTAGTAAGCGTATGGTTTATTTTAAACTAGCTGGATTAGGACTTGGACTCGGGTTTCTGGACTCGACTGCAACCACGGTATTGGCACTCCTGGGTGATACATACATTACGTTATTAAACTCATGTATCTCGTCATCGTCACCTTTTGCTACTTTTCTGTTCCCATGGAAGTAATTACCGTCTGATCTTACTGCTGTGGATTCGGCTAGCAGTAGCAGACGACAGAATTCAAGGTTACCTTTAAGTTTTGGAACGAAATCATTTTTTTGCCGTAATCACGTTTTCAGTTTGTATTCTCGACAGCTATTTGCAACGTTGAATGCCAGAATGGAGGATTGTGTTACGCACCAGATCTTTGCTTATGTCCTGACGGCATAGTAAAATCTCAATGTGATCCAGATCCAGGTAAAAACTTTTAATTTCAAGAAGAAAGACATAATTAGGAAACTTTAAGTTAGGCTATGTCTTACTCCAGAAGTTAACAATTGACAACTCATTGCTTGAAGTGCTACCCATTGTCAGCCTAGCCAAGAAGTGAAACTTCCAAGTAGAATTAATGTGTATCATTTTCTAGCCTACTCTCACAGTTGTCCAACGTGGGGATTGCCTAAAGTTGAGGCGAAATTGTTCAGTCGCGGCGTAAGAGCTAGGGCTAAGATTGAAAGAGGATCAAGTTGTCGCTGCTTTGTGACCAGGCTCTATACTATATTATATCTTGGGTGACTTTCTTAAAAGTAATGTTCAAGAGGGTCAGCAAATGCTACCATGTCTGCCAATTCTCACTGTTTTACCATTGACACTCACCCTTAAATGTATGGTTTCACAGTGGACACTAAATATCTCATGTGAAAATATCATAAAAGGAGATATACATGGAGTTATGAATACTTTAATGTTAAAACGGTGAGTGTCGTCTGACCTTAGATTGTTTTGTAAAATCTCCAGGTTTCCGGCACCAGTCCTCCTTCTTTTGTTGGGAATCTCTAGGTTAACACCTTTGAAGGGATTGGCAGGTCTGGTGCTGCAAATTAATGGGAAAATCAAGACTAATTATGCAAATTTTCAGTTGAGATTATACAGCAGAGTAGTCATTAATATATGTTATGTAATTGTTGTTATGAAAAGATTGTTTAAAGAAAGATTTACCAGAAAATATTGATTAGGATAAAGTGAATGGTAAATCAAATATATATTTGATACCAAACCATATATATAGTTTGGTATGTAATATCAGGAATGAAGGATATGATTATTCTTGTTCAGATGAGGGAAGAACTGGATGGAAACTTACTGACAAATCTATTATTGTATAATGTAAACAATGTGTGCAAATTGCATTTAAGAGAATTAATTAGCTTGCAAGTTATTTTCAGTGAAACTTAAAATATGACGAGTGGATTTTCCATTCATACTTAGTATAACTTGAGAGCTTCCAGAATGTTTACATTTAAATGTAGCATTAATGTTGAATATATATGTTTAGAAAACCCCTAGCAATGAAATGGATCTGTCCCAAGTAAACAGTTTTGTCAACGGGCAAAGTTTAGTAACCAATAATAATTAACCAAGAAAATATTGTTTTAGACTTGACCTTCTTTATGTGACTACAGGACTTAGCAAACAGTTAAAATGCAGTTGTTTGAGATATGACCCTCACATTGGCTTGACAACAAGTGTGACTCATGAGATTAGAAGCTGTATCAGCAGAGTGTTACCAGACTTGCCTGAATCAAGACATATTAAGATACTCTATCCACGCCTGTGTATTAAGTGTGTATTTTTCTGTCCATTCTACCTGACCAATCACTTCAACTTTGTACCAAAAGTTATAAACCATTATTTCTCATGTTTTTGCCCTGGTATATCCTACCTGACAAAGAAACATGCTAATCCTATTCACACTGCTTAGAATCAACATCTCAAAGTAACTAGTAATAATCCGATCTAATATGAATTTGGTGATATTGATTGTTTTGAGCATGGTTCTTTTTTCTTGTCATACAGCACCCTATGTTACAGCTGAACCATATGGTGGTTATCCTCCAACATTCCGTAAGTTGCACTAAATGTGTATAACATTACTCTAAAGATTTCATTATTGTAGGCAGTTATTATAGTAACATAAGTTCTCTATTACACAGTACAATATTTTATCACCTTTAATTATTGTATATACTCATGGAAATTCATCTTTAAAGGTGTTCTGACTAGATTGTACCAGTTTGAAATTAGGGTGTGATCCCTGGATACATGGTATGCAAGAAACTGTGCATGATGACTGGTGCCCCCAACAAAGAAACCACCCACCAGGAATAATTTGTCCAGTATTGCATAACAGAAATGGTAAAATGTAATGGAAACATGTCCAAATTGTTCAACAATGCAATTGCCAAAATGCATAGCAGTTGTTGTGCATAAAAATGCATATTTAACAACTTCCAAAATGAAACAGACATTATAATTGCTATGCAAAATTTGATATAAGCTAAATCATTCCTTGCACACTACGGTTTGGATTTGCTGAGTTCAGGGTAGAGCACACTAATGCAGGGCTCAAAATCCTGGGATCACAGAACATATTCTAGCCAAACCTCTCTTTTGCAAGATCCTTTCGAGAAAAATCTTTTCTCAAGTTCACTGAATGCAGTACTTTAGCAAATGGATTTAAATTGGCAGGTCAGAGATTTCAGAGACTAATTAGAGTACCAAAAAATGGATCAAATTTTAAATTCAAAAGAACGTTGAATTATGTCATTTATGTCTTCTCAGATTTTTTAGTTTAATATAACAAACATACTTCCATATTGTACTTGCAATACTGTTCAGTAAAAAGGCTTAAAAGTGTGATATGAAAGTCCATTATCTAAAAACATATCCCAAAGAAGGTGAATTAGCAGTATTGTGGATATATCCACAAATCATAATTTTAAATGGGGCTATTTGCTGTACCGAACAGAACTTCTTCCTGGTTCCCCACTTGAGAGAATCCAATATAGTCCAAAGTGGCTTCCCTACAAATGTATAAAGTTTTCTTGTTTTGTTATTAAAGTTATATTGTTTGGTCAGGGTTTCCGAATGTGGATATCTTTATGCTTCTCATGGTTTCATTTACATTTATTAGACAATGAGAGTGCCCCAAGACGATGTTCCTTACTGTCCGGATACCTTCATCGAGTCGAAGGAGATCACTTTAATTTTCATGGACAATCAGGATCGTTTTATTTGGCATCAGAATGCGGGATCGATCCACTATACAGATTAATCGTCAAGACGGATGTACCTTGTGTTGGCAGTGGAGAATCCAGATGTTATGGTGCTATCATAGAGTAGGTTAAACGCCGACTAGCTGGAAACTTATAAAAAAATTAAAGAGATAAAATATCTTGGTCACCTAGGAAGAATCTGCTTCACCTTGTGATTGCTGCATTGTTTTAACTTCAATGGAAGAAGTAGCAAGTCCCCAAACTAAAAACATCTGCACTGTGTTCTAATTATCATTTTAAATATTTTTGAGAGAAAATTTAATTTTTTTTCCCTTCAGAATTGGTGGAGCAGAAATCGAGCTGAGCCCAGGTGGAATTGTACTGGTTGATTCAAAGTTGATCACACGTTTTCCATTCAGGACACAAGAGGCAGATATAACCATCACTAACAGAGGCGGCTACTGCGTAATTGAAAACTTCAATGGTACCGAAAAGGAACTTTGACTTAATTTATAACATACCAGCATGTTGCTATGATTCTAGTTTTAACAGAGATTGTGACTGGTTACTGAGAGAGGGTGGGGGGGGGGTGGCCTGCATTGGAAGGGTCTTTAAATATTTTCTGTTTGAGGATAGAAAGGGATATAAGGTTCTCATCATCTCAACTTGCATCACTCACTTAGATCGTCCTAAAGATACTCCTGAACCCAAGAGTCTGCTCAGAATGCTGATCAACGGATCAAGAAATGTACTAACTATTGTAAATAAATGTCAAAATATTGGACTGAAATACTTGGACTCAGTACTGGCAAACTGAGACAAAGAAAAAAAGCCAAAATCTAGAACTAACAAACATCGAAGAGGGAGAATGGAACACCTGCTTCAAAGTTCTCATAAAATTCATCTGTCAAAAGTGGTGTGATGTAAGAAGTGGAGGCCCTTAATGATCACCGTAGGCTTCCTAACGTGCGTGTTTACCAAAATTAACAGATACACAAACCCAAACATCAAGGGCGGCGGAAGCACTTTTAATCTGGGGGGGGGGGCACCAACGTCAAAGGGCACTTTGCAGAAATCCGATTGGACTGACGCAGCTTGATATTAAGTACCCTTTATAACTCTTATTGTATTTTCTTATTTGCATATACACAACAATCCAACGCCCCCCCCCCCTAAAGGAAAAAATGCATACTAGCACTGCAATATCCAATGTGCAAATTGGGAAACAAGGAACAAGTTTTCTTTCGAGACAAAATGAGGTGAAATCATGCTAATTGCTAAAGTAGGAATCTGCCGAATTAGAGTTTATTTCTTGTTAAGAGCTTAAAAAATTTTCCATTCGAAATAGCTTTGAGTTTGACCCACAGAATTTCATTAATAGTCAGGGGCGTAGCCAAGATTTGCAAAGTTGTTGGCACGACAATCTGAGCAGAGCGCCACCATCGGTTGGCATGGAGCGTCCCAGAAAATTTTTGGTTTTACAAACCCCCCAGATGGCCGGTAACGGCCCTTTTCTAGTGTTCATTCTGGTTCCCTGGCCTCTTGCTAACTTGAGACACCTCATTCAATATCACTTTTAAACCCCAAAAAACAAACGAGTTAAAATAGTACGTAATTCAATACTACATAATGTATTTAAAATTAGCCAGTAAATGTCTTTGATACAACTGTAGCTAGTAAAGGTTTATCGAAAAGGCTGTTTTGGAACTTGGAATGCTGATCGTGACAACAACAGGCAACAAAGTGCTGCAGCTCTATACATACAAAGTCTGTTAATCAACGATAGGCCGGGCCTACAGTGCTACATACTGGCTACGCCCCTGATAGTTCTAAATTAGGATTAGATCTCTTACTGAAATATCGCTGACCTAATAAGGTGATCAAGGGTACAATTTTTATGTAGAAAAAGGGCACATTTTTAACCTGAGGAAAAGTGGGGGGGCACGTGCCCCCTGTGCCCCCCGGTTCCGCCGCCCTTGCCAAACATCATTACTGGTGTGTGTGGTAGAGATAACTGTCGTGAACAACTCCCCCATACAGCTAAGAAGATATCACAGATTTAATACCTCTTCAAATGCAAAGCTGAAGATTTTTCTGAGGGTATTACAAATTTTACTAAGGCGATTGTTTGCTAACCCTATCGTCCAATGTTGCATATGTAGTTTATAGTTAGGAACTGTTTCTGATTTGCAGCTTCTTAGCTACTATAACAATTTTCAGATGGACAAACTACTTGCACAGTTTTGTGTGTTGAATGCACAAAATGTTCAATTTTGTGATCATTTTCTGTTCAAACGTTAATAGCTCTAATAAAATGGTCAGTGTTTTCAGAAACACATTTCTGGACAATGTTTATCCCTACTCTGAAACAGTTGCAACTTATTAAAAGTCAGTGTCCCAGTATTTTTGGCTCACGGCTGCAGTGTCTCCTATGCAGTTGGATAATATCGAACAAGTTTTTAATGCAAGTGTTTAATACAACATGTTCATATATCTTCTTTCTTTTTTTCCAGGGTTACAAATTGTCTACAATGGAGCCCACACACTGGATATAGTTATACCTGCTGAAAGTGGGGCTAAAGTGTGTGGCCTGTGTGGCAGTATGCGCTTGACTGATACAGGTTTTGTAGATCCTCAAAGTAATGACAGACTTTCATATATTGAATTCTTCAATAAAATGGCTGTACCTGGACAATATCATCAGATAACAAGTAGTATGGACCTTTGTCAAGACACACATTCTGAACAGCTGGCAAATGACCAATGCAGGTTTCTTTTAAAAGAACCATTTGTGAAGGCATCGTTTGTCTTGGATCTGTCAGCACATTTTGAGGCTTGTATGGTATCAGTATGTAACTGCTTAAATACTGGCTCTAAAGATTGCCAAGGCTGTGAGGTTGCCGAGCATGCAGCGTTTATCGCTAACAATCAAGGTGTTCCAGTCACAAGTTGGAGAACAACCGATTTCTGCCGTGAGTACATATTTTTGTACTTAATAGACAAAAGGGGGTGTTGTATCTGATTCTTTCACTGCATATGGCTATTCACCTTGGATTTTGGAAGGATTACTGTGGTTGAAGAGTCTGCAGTGAGCTATTTCTGTAAGTAGGGAAAGGAGATGGGTTGTTGTGGAGGGGGAGGGGTGCAGGGAGGGTAAAGAGAGGAGACTACGTAGGAAAGTGGATCAGGCCCCTGTTAGAAAATGCTTACATAATCTAACTGATGAATTATTTGATTGACCTATATACTGCATTACGATCTGCCCTGCCTATAGCAATACCACCCCAGACCCCTGTCTTTGGCCAAAATTATGTCTGCCAAACTGGATTATGCCAACCCGCTTCTATATGGTTTACCAGATAATCAGCTTCGATTGCTCCAACGAATGCAAAATACAGCAGCCAGAATCATCACACGCTCAAAGAAGTTCGACCACATCACTCCTATTCTTTGGCAACTGCACTGGTTACCTGTTTCCTACAGGATAAACTTCAAGATCATCCTGCTCACATGTAAAGCCCTGCATGGATTAGCACCAGAATACATGAGTAGCATGATCAGTCGGAAGACCACCACCCGCTCTCTTCGATCCTCAAATCAGCTACTGCTCCATGTACCTAAGTGGAAACTCAAGTCATTTGGTCAAAGATCGTTCTCTAATGCCGCTCCTACTCTTTGGAACTCACTTCCACTGCACATCAAGTCGGCACCCAACGCTAACATTTTCAAAAACAGACTCAAAACACATCTATTTTTGACTGCCTTCCCTGAGCACTAGCGCCACTGAGCATTAGTTTTCCTCTGGATATTGGCACTATATAAATTTGCATTTATTATTATTATTAAAACAGGGGAGATTGAATCTACCCGAATTAGCCACACTGAATGCTCCTCTGCACAAGTTCATGATTAAACACACAGTATACTATTCCAGTGGTCAAGCCAAATTTGTCTTCACACAGGAAAGTAGTGCTAGCCATTGGAGCACTTTTGTTTAAATACAATCATACGATGGCTGGTCAATTCATTAGGTGTGCTCAAGGAATTAATCCTAATGACAGTACTTGGGGTAGTTTATGCTATTTAGTAACAAATTATTAATGCTCGAGTGCATTTGAGGAGGACTGATTTCTATAGGCAGGCTTGACTGTCATGTGGTGGTGGAATAAAATTCTTGGGCCAAGGCAGACAAACATTAAATGGATACAAAATGTTAGAAAAGATGAGCCCCCTATCCTGTGACATGAACATATTAGTATCTGCACATGACAAATACATTATGTTTTTATAGCATTTACAGCTGTACTATCCCTCATAAATTATCAAATTTGTGGCAGAATGAAATATAGATTTTAATTAGATGGCGCCCCTTTGTAAATATAACTTTTAATGTATCTCTTGTTCACAGCCTATCAGTGTCCACATACCATGGTATTTCAAGAATGTGCCTCTTGCCTACAGTCTTGCAATTCTTTGGGTATTGAGACTGTGTGTCCTACCACCTGTGTTCCAGGTTGTGTTTGTCCCGAGGGTGAGTCAGATTCTGATAATCCATCCAACTGTTTGTATTGTTATGTAAATTAGTATTGTGTTTTAAGTATTAGTAGTGAAGATACCTCAGATCTTGTCTCTTTCATCAGATTTTGTCAAAACAAATAAATGGAGTATACGCATTCATCTAGCAGGTGCACATATAGAGTATGTTCAGAAAACGTAAAGAATATCTTATTAAAACATAATTTTTTTTTACAAGTATAAGGAATTGATATAACCTAGGAATATTTCATCCTGAAAAGGTACTGAAAAAAAGGCTTTTGCTTGGCACTCAACCATTATGGAAGCCTCACATGGACACATACAGTATAGATCATTCGCTGCACAGTCAATGTTAGGCTTCCCTTATTTGCAATAGTGACTGCCTTCTCCTGGGCTGTTGTATCCGTTTGAAGGTTTCACATTTTGTTTCTGCTTGCAGAGTAAAATAACCATATCCTTAATTTACATTTCTTTTGAAAGGTCATGTGTTTGATGGCATTAACTGTGTCCAACCAACAATGTGTCCATGTACTTCTGGCACAGACAAATACCCTACTGGAGCAGCAATTGAACAAGATTGTAATGAATGGTAAGGTTGTCTTCTTACTTCTTTACTTCATGAGATATCTGTGTTTTACATATTATGTGGTTTAGTAAATGGCTCAGTGTAGATGCCATGTTAGCTGTCCTACCTAATTACCAACCTATGAAAACAAAAGAAGGAAAATTAAAACCAACTTAGTAGTCAATCAGGGAATAATTTAGTGTTCTTATTTTTGTAGCTTTTAATCGAAGGCTCTGGATATTTTCTCCCATTCAGTGCTGTATTTCCTGTGTAGAAAACAGCTATACATCCTTGCACTTGTGTAGTAATTGGACCATTTTTGTAGAGCATTTTGCGATGTGATACTGGATAAATAATTTCCTCTATTCATAAGATTATAAGAAGGTTTAATTTTTTTTTTTTTTACTGTCAGAAATTTGTAGTAAGCCTAGTCTCTGATGACCTTTACCTGGAATGGATTAATTCTTTCTTTGATTAAAAGGAACATCAACTTTTTAAGTTTCTTTTGTGACCAAATGCATGGGTCCACTCTCTTATTTCATCCCATCTGGATTTCTGTAACTCTCTTTCCATGAATCGTCCAGACTATCAACTGAGTCGCCTTCGACGTCTTCAAAACTCCGCAGCCGGACAGGTTACACTGACAAAACCTACATCCCACATCTCGTCAGTCATCGGTACACTGCCCTGGCTACCTCTTCGCCAGCGCATTCTCTTCAAGACTCTCCTCCTTGTTTTTCATTCTCTTCATGGCACTTCACCTTCATACATTCAAAAACTCATTCATCCTTACCAACCTACACGACAGCTTCGCTCTACCAACACAACACTCTTGGGGACACTGATCCTTTTCTGCATCTGGGCAATCCCTCTAGAACGCGCTCCCTCCTAGCCTTTGGCAGGAAAGCTCCCTCACCCACTTCAAGTCTCAACTGAAATCTTTCTTAACTATGTTTAACGCTTAACTATGTTTGATTAACTCTATTTTGCTACTTTTCATTTCATGCCGAGTCTGTACTGTATAGTTCAAAGTCTTTCTCATTACCTGCGC
Organism: Apostichopus parvimensis; assembly: GCA_000934455.1. Classification (NCBI taxonomy): domain Eukaryota; kingdom Metazoa; phylum Echinodermata; class Holothuroidea; order Aspidochirotida; family Stichopodidae; genus Apostichopus; species Apostichopus parvimensis. The sequence continues at coordinate 13,322 of KN894481.1, forward strand.
CAGGAGTGTCAGGTTGACAGATATGGCGCGTTATAAGCTGGCACTTCATTATTTATTATTACATGTTTTTGCTTCTTTTGCTATTCACAAAATTGGCCGTATATGTAGATATCTTGACAGCACATCCAGGGAGAGCGTTGTGCATTGCTATTGTGTCGTCACGCCTCAGTTACTGTAACAGACTTCTCTATGGACTACCGGCAACTGAGATAAGCAAAGTTGCAGCGTGTGCAAAACTCAGCTGCTCTGCTGGTTACTCGAAGCAGGTAGCATGAACATATCAAACCATTTCTTCAAGAACATCACATGCTACCCATTCTAGACGGTATGAAATACAAATTGCATTGCTCACATACAAGGCTTTTAATACAGGGTGGCATGACACCAATATATCTGACTGGTCTTGTGTCAGAATACCAGCTGTCTTGCTCTTTTCGCTCATCTTCTTTTCGCTCATCATCTGTCCGTACCTCCTACTTTGGTAACCGGTCATTTCCGTCGCAGCTCCAGCAATGTGGAACAACCTACCATTTTGTAGTGCAACATCTGTAAACTCCTTCAAACGCTCTCTCAAAACTTACTTGTTCAAGGACTGAACTTTTGTTAAGCGCTCTGTGATTTTTCTATGTGCGGCACTATATAAAGCTACTGTATTATTTTTATTATGATGATCTTTATTGTCTACACAGTGTCTGCACTGGAGGAAAATGGGATTGCACGACAGACGTTTGTGCAGGAGAGTGCACAGTGTTTGGCTCAGGTCTTGTCAAATCTTTTGATGGCCGATTGTTTCATAACACACAGCAGTGTAAATATACGCTGCTTCGCACATCAGACAAGTATGCAGCAAACCAGTTTGCTGTCTTCATCGATTTGAAAGGGTGTCATGCAGGAAACTCAGGCAGTTACTTCAAAGAAGTTGAGACGAGGATCAATGGTATTGTGTACAAGTGAGTTAACAAAGTATAGTATATTTTATCTAAATGTGATCAAGATGACGTGGGTTTTGGGGTGGGGAAACGGTCTTTCTCATCTTGAAATTATATCGCCCAAAATTTATCTTTTATCTAGTAACCATAGGTTACCATTATGACCATATGTAGAGGTTTTTTGATAACAATGACCCATTGATCAGCCTGTCTACAGCCCTGCTTATGACAATATTGTCTGAGTGTTTCTCAGGAAATTTTGGCAATCTCACCACTTGGGATCTGCCAAAAAATCTTTTACATTTCTTTCCCAAAATAATGTAAAATTATCCTGAATGAATAATAACATACGCTTTTGATTATTATGCGCCCTAGAAAAGGATATGTCACAGTTGACTACTTCACTTTTAGACTAGTTTTAAACAAGTTTACAGAGTATTGGTATGAAAATGATGACTTTATTTCCAAATTTAATTTTGATGTGCTACAGATCTTTAAAATTGCGAAACTCAATGGTGATGTCAGTGCAGGTCACATTTCAGTATCACTTTTAGTTTGAGACTTAATATGGCTATAGTCAAGTAAAGTGGTTGGATTACCTTGTTAAATTGACAGTCTCATCACATTGTGACTTATAAACAAAAGTTTATATCAGTGTGTCAATCTGTGAGTGTGTGTGTTTTACTTTCTTCTTGTGTACCCTGCTGTTCTTAAAAGAAGAAGAATACTTTTAAATAAGATATTAGAATTTGTAATCAAGACGTCTGCCCAGACTGAGGACAGAATTTTCATTAAGATGTGACATTCACATTAACATATTTAAGTTCAAGGTGAATATTTTGAGAAAAAAAATTGAAAATCTACCTGCCCTCCAAACTTTTATAGGAATATAATTTAACAGCACTAACATTTATACCTCTACTTATCCTTTTTTTAAAATTATTAAAACAAATTTTTTTGTACCCATTTGTTCATTTGTTTGTCAATTTGTTGACAGGTTTGAATCTGACAAAGAAGTAAAGGTTGGAAATAATCGTGTAAGAATTCCCTACAGTGGACCTGATGTGGAGATTGAAGCCATGCTCGGCCACATGGTCCAAGTCACAGCATCCTTTGGAATGGTCATAACAATGAGCTTTAAAACTGCCAGATTGTACATCAAACTTCTGCCTGAGCACCAAGAACAGGTTTGGTGTAGTTTTAGATTTATCTCTGATTTTATAGTAGGAGAGTCCAATATGATCATTTTACTTTGTATTGAGAAGTCATACCCAAAACAAAGAGCCTATGTTGTTGGAATTGGGTTGGTCTCAGAGCTGGTGTGACTCATCAGGGGTTTAAATTGTTTAGAAAATGTGTGTGATGGATATGGTTTTATTACTTTTGTTGCTGTGTGGTGGCTTTGATGAATAGGGGATATGGTTTATATGCTCCTAGCAATTCAGCAGACTGCCTTCAAATTCCCAAGTGGGTGTTCTTGGTCTCTAAATTTTTGCAATTGTTTCAACCAAATATGCCCTCTCCCTTCCACTTAATCAATATTGACTTATGGCACCAATAAATACTTATTATGCATTCTTATATTTGATGCTGTGGTATAGTTTCCATTTCTGTAAAAATCCACTTTTATCTTATCATAACATGGTTATCACAATTTTGCAATCTTCTTTCCGAACCGAGTAAACCCTTCTCTATAAATACTGGATTTGCACCAATTAGCTGTTGTCCTTCATTGTTATATTTCATGTGTTGGCTTCTTTCACCTCAGAACCCATAATTGATTTACATGATTATATTGTTTACATTTTCTTACTGAACCAGCTATAAAGTACATCTCTATGAATAATTTAATGAGGTGTTAATTGACTGTAATTTTCTAATATTGTATCTGATGTAGAGGTGCAGGTTCCATTGATTACAATCTTTACATCAACTCATGGAAGTCATCCTCCCTCGCCATTCCCCTCCCCGTGAATAATTTGTGGTAGTTCTTGACTGCTGTTTTTGCTATATATTTTTTACAGGTGTTCGGTATGTGTGGTAACTTTAATGGCAAAGACCATGATGATATCAATTACTTTGGATTGCCAATGAACAGCCATGCAGTGCTATTTTCGAAATGGGTTTCAGGACCTGCTGCCCACAGTTGTCTTGCCCGATCCGAGTTTGCAGATCCCCTAACCTACTACTCTCAGGCTCGTCCAAGAGCAAATAATCTTTGTAATTTCCTCAAGTCAGATGTTTTTGCTGTAAGTTTAATTGATGCCATATTTATTAAAAGAATTTGATAATTTGTTAGAAAGGCAAATCTGAAATGTCCCGCAAAATTAGCAGAAACATTGATTATTATCATGACTTGAAAGTGGAAAATGTTTATTTGTGTTTCACAATTTTTCTTTCTTCTCTGCTTCTTTGCATTGTTAGGGAAGAGAGGTGGGGTGGTGTGGAGCTGGGATGGGGGAGGGGGGGGAGGGTGATAGATACTGATTGAGGTTTGATTACATGATTGATTAATTGTATGGGAAAACCATAGGAACATGGTACTAGAATGGGATTAATTGCTATCCACTTTTTTATATAGTATGTGTGTATTAAGTTGTACACTGATACATCTCTGTTTTCATTTTGTGGTTGTTTCTTTTCATTTTCACGATGGGATTCTTCTAATTATCAAACCCAATTGCTTTACTAGAACGCTTCCTTTTGCCAACATATTATATCACTGTAATTTAATCAAGTATCTACGTCTTATTGTTGTTGACAAACAAGCACTTCAAAATGATACTTCTAGAGCAAGAAACCTTTTATTCAGTTTGTGGCCATGACTGCCCTTTCTATTTCTCATCATTGCTAATGCCTAACTACCACTTTCCACTAATCAAATCTACTTTCAGAGTTGTGCTAGACATGTCAACCCTGAAATTTACTTTGACCAATGCCTGAAGGACGTGGTTAGAGGGCAGATTTGTGGCAGAATGGATAACAACGAGTGCTCATCTTTCGCCGCTTATGGACGTGAATGTGCCTTGAAAGGAGAAAAAATCAACTGGCACAGTTCGACAGTCTGTGGTAGAGACTTGATCTTGTTGTTTTCTTCCCTCCCCCCGCCTCTCCCCCCTCCCCCCCCGTAATAGTAAGACAGAGACATTAGCACGATTACATTCTTCTTGGTAATAGTTTTGGTACCATCCATAGTTGCTTCTTTCTCTTTTTCACAATACAGTGCCATTTAAAAGAGAGAACTTAACAACACCCACAGTTAACACTTATTTTATGCTAGAGTTGTAGTACTACAACTACAGGAGTATGAGTATTCTCCTTATAGTGATGATGAGTATAAGCTTAGGCTCTAAACAATAGTAACCCACTTAACCTTGCAAGTATGAGTAAACAATCCACAAGGACAAAAACAGTCAACTATCCTATAGGACAGGGTCTCCCTAACTTTTTCCCCTCACAAACCCCCTGTGGATGTCAGAGTTGTCCACGAAGCCCCAACTTTTCGAGACACGATCTGAGTCCTTTATTGTACTATAATACGCATAACAGTGCTTCGTAAAAGATCAAGTTCATAGTGTAATATTGTAATGAAAAAAAAGAAGCAATGAAAAACTATTTATTTGGAAATTTCAAGATCAGATTACGGATTGTACCAGGCATTGATCATCCATCACACACGATGAGACGGATGCTCCTGTTTTCCTTCACGGCGTTTGATCCCCAAAGCTGTCTTAGAGAGGGCCACCCTCATATTGAGGCCGACGTCAAGGCGTGCCCGCAGCTCTGTTTTCATGACGACCGACTTTTGTACATTACTAAATAACATGATATATCAGATTTTAGTTCAACAAATAGGACTCTAGTTTTGACTTTTTGTCTCACGAAGCCCCTGGGATGGACTCACGCACCCCCTGGGGGTTCATGCACCCTAGTTAGGGAACCCCTGCTATAGGATGAGTATAAACTTGCTACAAGTCTTCACACAATATATTGGCACAATCCCTATCCATGTCTCTCTAACAGAACCACAGTGTCAGGAGGGTATGGAATGGAGGACAGAGTGCAAAGAGATAGGAGCTACAACTTGTACTGATCTCCGATTAAATCCCCGGGCAGTTGCAGCATGTGCAGATGGATGCTTCTGTGAAGGAAACAAGGTACATGTATAGAATTCGTTGACTTGATCCTGCACATTCTGCACATTCTTTGCAGTTAGTTTAAATATAGAAGGTCCTGCATCAGAATGTTATAGTTTACTGTTCCAAGAGTAACATAGGGCTGAATGTACAAATCGTTATACCTCTGGGATGATATGTGACTTTGTAACAAAGCTTTCCACAAGAAGTGGTCCAAAACTGTTTACATATAGCAAAGATATATTACTCATTCTTCATCCATGCATGTACTAGCTTCAGTTTTAACAAAATTCTTAAGTGTTAACAGATAATACTTCCTATGGTATTAGTTAGACTGTCTGTAAGTTGAATCCTTAGTACTGTCTACTTTTCTCTTGTGCAACTGTACATGCTAATGTAGTGTTACATTGGAATTCTCTGTTAGTACTCTTGTGCAACTGTACATGATGCATGTGGTAATACAGTGTTATACTGGAATTCTGTGTTACTAGGCTATAGCAAGGTTCAGCCCTGTGGTGGGGGCATGTTTCAATTTTTTTAGCTCAAATAGAAGGCAGTGAGCTGAGTCATGAGCATTAAGCTTTCCTCTTGTGCAACTGCATATGGTAATCCAGTGTTACCCTGGAATTCCTTGTTAGTAGAGCAAAGTTTAAAACTGTAGTTGGGGCCTATTGTAATTTTTTGGCTCAAATAGGAAGGCATATTGGATGGTTATGGAGATCCAGTTTATGTGGTAACTAATAGTTGTCAGCAAGCAATCCTAGCAGTATTTGATATTTTAGCATGAAATTACAGTCTTGTGTTTTCGATGACATGAGAGATGGGGGTATATTTTATGGGCAGATTGTTCTAAGGTAATGTTACACAGATTTATGAAATACAATGTCAACATTTTTTGTTATGTGCAAGTTTGGTATTTCTATTTTAGGTTTTGGATCAAAGGAAAGATATCTGTGTGGAACCTGAATTTTGTCCGTGTATGTACAAAACTAGGCTCTTCGAAAATGGTGACACCAGAGAATCACCATGTGGCCACTGGTATGTTTCATTATTGATAAAACCTAAATTACTACATCCTATTAAAGCAACTAAAGTGACGTTTTGTAATTAAAATTAATAATATTAATAACGAAACTGAAATTTTTGCTGAATTAAGTTTCTCCCGACTTTGTGATAACATTGCCAACCACTGACAAAATGAAATTAAGGTGCCTGCATGTACCTATCATCTGATACTTTTCAATCGACCAAAATGACACTAGAATTTGTGGGACACAGAATTTTCTGTATTGGACTCCATGATTTCCTCTATAAATAGGAGCATCAAACTAGTTGTAATCATATTTATATATATATCTTGGTGATATTATGGGGTATCTATATTTTATGGGAACATTACCATACATATTAAGTTTTGCATATACTTTATAATTAAATATTCATACTACTGAAGGAAGAGATTTTACTCTTAGGCAATTGAGGTGGAATCTTCTGTAATTGAGGAGGGAGGGAGGATGTTTAAGTTAGAAATTATCTTTCTTTGCGATAAAAATTGTTATCAATAAAACAAATATTTAGGAGGACAAATATCCAATTAATATTAGTTGGTGGTTGGTAAGCATATCTCTGCCTTTGAACTGTAGTTTCCAAGCTATTGATTTAATGAACTATTTACACTATGCAATCTGCAGTACCATTGCTTATTTATCTCATTTTTAATTGATCTAATAAAATGAAAAAGAAATGGAAGACTTAAAATTCTATACCTTCAAGTAACAGATCAACCTTGAATCCAGAAAAACTGAAACATTTTAACAAATTCTGGTCAGAGTTTTGAACCTCTTTTTGGGGATCCAGAAATATTGAATGGGGCAATGATAAAATTAATCATGGAACAAGGTTTTTCTTATTTTTTTCTTATTTAAATTGATGCTTACACTAATAAATTGATTCAGAGTCCTTGGAAGATTGGATCTGAAAGTTAGGTGCTGTGAAAATGTGATCAATTACTTAGTCTCCTGTTTTTGTACTAGTCTCCTGTTTTGTACCAGTGCAAATGATTTATGAAGTAAATGAAGCATCGCAATAATGCAATTTTTTTCCAACTTGTTTTCTGACAGCGAGTGTTCGAGGGGAGACTGGACCTGCTATGATACTGAATGTCTAGTTAACGATACAGGTAGGTAATTAAAATCCTCCAAGATTTATATAATTAATTAATTAATTAGGGTGCCAAAACAAAGAAAAACTGACCAATAATGTGAGAATTTAAACCAAAGTTGTCTGTAAAAATGACCAACGTTACCAAGATCTGCAGTCTTTGAAACTGTCACTGAGAATTCCTTTCAGGATTCTCTGACGGACACTTCTGGGCAAAGTTTGTTTGGCAGCTTCACATACATCTTGTCGTTAACCAATCAGAAAGCTTCTTTGAGTATTTTGAGCGTCAGTGAAGTCTCCAATATTGAATATACTGGAATTACACCTGCAATTCCGCCCGTAATTATCGTAAAACAAGATCTTATTAAACATGTTTCACAACTAGCACATGGATGGAGATATGTTACAGTGCAATACAAAATCTTTGGAGATCTTTAAGCAGGATAGATCATAGGTATTAGGACCCAAAGCTGTATCTACGGCACTGTGAGGATCAATATGACAACCCCCTCTGCAGAAATGATCCCTCCCATTGACTGTACAAAATGGGTGAGATGGGAGTTATCGCCAACAAATTATTTGACATTTGTGGAGATTCATACGCCAATTGAGAAAGATGCGCAATAGGTAAAAATGATCTCCTCTAAGAAGTATTGTTTTTATTGTTCTTTGCGAATTCTGCAGTTATTTAGTGTGTGGGAGGAGTTTTAAGTTCTCTCGTAAGTGTTATAGTTGCAATTTGGACAACACTGTTGTATCTAATATTAGACACAGAGCTACCGGCATTTTACTTATTCAATTCTTCTTTAAACTCACTATTTATAGGTATGGTTGTACCAATGGACAAATGTCACAATGGCCAAGTATGGAGTGAATGTGCTCAATGTGAGAAGAGTTGCACACATCGAGAAATTGATTGTTTAGAAGGAGAATTAGAAGACTGTGACGAAGGTTGTGCTTGTCCTAGCGACCAGGCCTGGGATGGACACCACTGTGTACCTGTAGAAGAATGCCCTTGTACACGAAATGGGGAAAAATATCAGGTCGGAGAAACTGTCGAACAACCCTGTCAGAAATGGTATGAACCTTTCTTATCCAGATCTGATATTTGACCTGGAATCAAAACTGAAATACTGAACATATGTATTGTAGTTCCAGTCTAGTACTCAGAAATCCACTGACAAGTTTTGTTTTGTTATAATTTGATCCAATTCATATTTGTTCCATTTGATTTCTTTGTGAACAGAAGGGCCAAGAGAATATAACATAAAGCATATCTTATATATTAAACATTTACTCTACCTGTAAGCTTACAGAAAGAAAAGTAAGAAAGGAGAGAAATCCTGGAAATAAAGGGCCTGGAAAAGGGAAGATGTTGTGTGGTCTTTGCAAAAAACACCAACTTAAGAAACACTTCTACTTTGAACCTGTTATGATCTAATACCTATTTCTTCTGGAAATTTACTATAGCGCAAAACAGCATTCCTTGGGAGGTTGTCCATTTCACCATTATCGTGTCAAATAGTACTATTCTATGAACCATTACAATGCCAAACTGAACTCTTTGACACTGCTTATTTGTCCTGATTCTTTTCTTCAGTGTTTGTACCAGCGATGGGTGGGATTGTGATGAAGAACCTTGTACAAGGACATGCAGAGCTTGGGGTGACCCTCACTACGAAACATTTGATGGTCTTCGCTATGATTTTCAAGGTGAGCTTAATCTTTAATAACCAAACTCAACTCACCATTTATAGATCTATCTATTGTTTCATGCTAAGAAAGACAACTTCTTTTTCTATTTGGATAGATCTTGTTGAATATTCATTTCCTGTGCCAATTTGGCAAGGTTGTTTGCCTGCAATTAAACTGTGCATACTCAAACACAGTGTACTATCTGCACCTTTCCAATTCTCAGCTGGACATACAGTAAAGTGTTTTGTTTATCTCTAGCCTCCAACATTACAAAATCATGTTTAAAATATATCTGCAATGTTATGATTGGTCAGGACCATTCATCACCACAAATTCAGTGATGATGGAAACTGCATAAACTCTCATATTTAAATTGTTACTTAGTTTAATTCACCACGCCTTGAGTTAGCCTGCACATGCTAACACCCACAGATAGCAGATGCTTGAGATCAGCAGAGACGACTTTCAGAATAATCTGTTAGCTCTACAGAGTTTCACGACTGATTATTACTTTCCTGCAGGTTTACAAATGTTACACGCTAATAATTGTAATAGACAAATGGCTGTTGAGCATCCCATGAAAAGACAAAATTATCCTAAGGCTGTGATCAATTTGCTTCAGAAAGAGTCACCTTTAGCCTGGAATTGTTGTACATTGGATATAAAATTCTCTTAAAGTTGTGGGTGTCAGTGCAATGTGGTTTAATAGGTCTAGATATTAACTCAACTCACCAATTATAGATCTTTCTTTTATTTCTAGATATCTAGATGTCTTCACTTCCTATGTTATCATTAGATGATATTGTCCCAACCTTCTTTCCTTTGAGTTTTTTTTTTCTTCGGTCTTTTGTCCGAAAGTCTTGCCACAATCGGAAGATTTGTTAAAATTCAAGTCAGTTCAAATGTAATTTTGTTCTGCATCAAATGATGGATATGAACCAAATAAGTTTTACAAAAAATAGAAAAAATAGAAAAACTTGACAAATTTAACCTTTCAAATCACAGGTGACTGTTCGTATGTCTTGGTAGAGGATAACTGTGGTTCCGATGAAGCAAGTACCTTTAAAATTGTGGTGGAGAATGTACCATGCGGTGCAGGAGGTGCCTCGTGTACCAAGGCTATTAAGTTCATCATCATGGGTACTGAAATACGAATGGTTGGAGGAGCACATATATCTGTCACTAACACTGCTGGCGGTTTTTCCTATCAGCTGAAGAGGGTCGGTATTTATGATGTGATAGAGACTAAAGTAGGTAAGACAACCAGTGTTTACCTCTCTTTCCAGAGATATTACATTCAATTCAATATGAAGCATCTCCATGTGGGTGTGATATCAGACCCACCGTGGACCTTATTTTGTGCAAATTGATGACCATAAGATGAAGAGCTACGGGATAATACCTTTTCAATAATGTGTGAGTGTCCTATCAAAGGTTTATAAAGCTTATGTCTTTTTACACATTCTCTTACACAGGCTCTTTAGCGGATAAGCAGTTTGCTAACAGTTTTGTTTTATTTTGTCTTTATAAGTTGTTTGAAAATGCAGCGAAATTAGATATTTTATATAAGGAATGGATGAAATATAAATGTTACCTGAGCAATGGCTTAGAGTCTTAATGTTAAAGTATCATATACCAGCATTAAAGGAGACAACCTGGTGGCACTGTGCTTCACCATAAATAAAAAAATAATAAAAATTTACATTGTAAACATCATCTGCTACGTTAAGTTTAGCAAACTTTCATCATGAGTGATAAACAAATGTGACATTAAATTTTTGGGATGCATTGCATGGTTAAAATAAGTTAAAATCATAGCAGATCTCAGATTGCATTTTAAAGTGCACCTCAATCATTATTTTCCAGGTATCACCCTCAAATGGGATAGAGGAACATCCATCTTTGTCACTCTTGATCCACGATACGTAAATAATGTGTGTGGTCTTTGCGGTAATTTCAATGGATTGGCAAGAGATGATTTTACTACCCCACAAGGGGAGATAGAGGAGAACCCTGTCATCTTTGGACACTCTTGGAGGGCAAGCTTTTGTGAGCTTCCGTCGCCACCTTCCAATCCGTGCGACGTAAACCCATCCAGAAGACAATGGGCAGAATACGCATGTGCTATTATTAAACAGGGTATCTTCTTACCATGTCACAGTGAGGTGAGTATGAACGCTGAAAGCGCTCAAAGCAACTTATTGTATTTTGAAAGAGCAAAAGACTTCAAGAGAAAATCATTTTTTTCTATTTTTGTGTAGAAAAAAGTTTTAAAAATGGAAGAAAATTTTATTACCAGACTTATGGTACTACAAATAGAATGTTGGATCAGAATTTGGAAGAGATAAGCTATACTATCAACCCATATACATCTTCCACTTCCCTGCATTCCATTTGCCCCTCCCCTCCAGGTCACTCTTCGGTCCCCTTCTTCCTTCTCTTTTCCTCTCCCTATTCCCCTCCTTTTTGCACCTCTCCTTTTCTCTGCCCTATTCTCTCCTTTGCCCTCTTCTTCTTACTCCTCTTTTTTCCTTTTTCCACCTCCTATATCTCCTCTTTCCTCCTCTGCTGTCCCCTCTTCCCCCTCCTCTGTCTCCCTCTTTCCCCTGCTTTGTCTCCTTTTTCTCCCTTACTTTGTCCTTCTTTTCCCCTCCTCTGTTCCCTCTTACCATTTTCTTTTGCCCTCATGTCTCCTCTTCCCCCTCCTCACCATCCACTTTTCCTCCTCTTTTTACCTCTTCTTTTCCTTCCTTCCTCTTTTCCCTCCTATGTCTCCTATTTCCTCTCCTCTTCCCCTCTCTTTTTCTTTGCCCCTGTTTTCTCCTTTGTCTCACCCTATTTCCCCCTACTCTATCTCTCTTTCCCCTTCCTCTATCCCCTCTTTCACCCTTACTGTATCCCCTCTTTCCCCCTTCCTCTATCCCTTCTTCCTCCCTATTCTGTCTCTTCTCCCCTCTTCTTTCCCATCCACCCCTTCCTCTGTCCCTTTCTTCTTCTGACTGTTTTCTCGCTACGTCTTACAGGTTGAACCAGAACAATACTATGCAGATTGTGTGATGGACACATGTGCCTGTGATAGAGGAGGGGACTGTGAGTGTTTGTGTACAGCTATTGCAGCCTACACTGAACAGTGTAGTGAAAAAGGTGTTGCACTAAGATGGAGATCTGATGGAACTTGTGGTAAGTCTTCAGACTTGCTGCTTTAAAGTCATAAGCAATGCAGATAACTTCTTAGCTTGATAGAAGCGATAATTAATGACATTTTTGCCCCGAAGTACCCAAAGCCTCAACCTACGTTAAAATCGCTCTCAAATCGCTCGTCAATTGAACCCATCTGCATCATCAAAATGTGTTCTGTAGGTTACAGCAAGATGCTGCTGTAGATGGTATTTACTTACCAAAGTACAGAGCGGTTAGGACAAAGGATAAAGGATCACGGCAATGTCAGTTAATAACTTGAATGCTTTTAGAATGAAGCATGGAAGAGAAAGAAATGGTTTCTGGGGTCACCAGCTATCTTTTAATAGTATAAGTTGTAGCATCTACGTAAATCTAGGTTGAATTCAGGTTTCATCTCAACCGTTGATGGTGAGTTATGTCAACTATAAATACAGAAAGATAAAAACTGTAAACAGAGTGGTCTACTGCAAAATATGCTGTCTTATCAAATCAGCAGTGACTTTAAGGTTCATATATTACTTACTGTCAGCCCCAAGTGCTTAGAATTGACCCTCAACAGGATCTTTTTGGGTTAATTAGATTATGCAATGCTTTGATGTTTTTCTTTAATTTAACAATTAATAATGAGTTCATCATTTTGAGCATTAAAAAATCTCAACAGATGATTTTGATCAGATGGTCCGTAGCTCAGGAATTTCAGTAACAAATCCATATATTTATATACAGGATTACAATGTGAAGATGGTAAGGAATACTCAGAATGTGGATCTTCTTGTGATAGCGCCTGCTATGTGGAAGGACAGGAAGATTATGGCTGCGAAGAAACTTGTGTTGAGGGTTGCTTCTGTCCACCGGGACAGGTAGAATTTGAGGGCCGTTGCATAGTCCGTGATCTTTGCCCTTGTTATTACAATGGCATTGAAATACCAGCTGGGGGACACTTTGAAAAAGGGGACAAATGTTGGTGAGTGACTATTCAAGAATGATTTCCCACATTTGGTTCTATTTATTTCCATTATAACTAACTATATGAAAACACTGATT
>KN894482.1:8816-36776 GCA_000934455.1 Apostichopus parvimensis
TTCGACCTATTATATTTGCGATCGACATCGGCAGTAAAGTGATAACATTACAAGAATCACGAAGTGGAAAGTGAGTACTACAACCTTTAATAAAAAATGAAATTAGTCAAAATATTTAACCGAAGCACCGTCACAAACGAAAGAGAAACCCAAACGTTATGTTTAGGTAAAAAAACACGGAAAACTTGTACATACTGAAGAAACGATATGAAACCTGAATGGAGATAAAGACGGATTAAGAGAGGTGAGTTGTCGTTAAATGTTCTATTAATCTTTTAACATTCTAGCTGTTTGTTATCGCTTCTTACAGCTTGTGTGCTTAGGTGTAACATGCTATTGTAATTGGTAGACAGTAGAAATGGTGAAATTAAAATGTCGGAAGTATAGGCCGAAATCTCGAGGTTAGTATATTCGATATGTCGATTTACGATATCTTAATTAACTTTAGGAGTTAAGTATACCCTGTGGATGAAGTTCTTAACTCGGAGAGCTGAGAACGAAATTCACAGATATAGGATCACTATCTTGAGTTTAACATATACTGGTTATGTCGAGACGTTCCTACACCTATGTTTGTTTGTTGTTGTTTGTTTGTCGTACATTTACACTTTTAGAGTTTTTTGTGATATGTGCAGTTATGTAAGATATATTATGATTGGAAGCTCACCAGGGTTCAAGAGGAACGTAACATGAAAGAAAATCACATAAATAATTTTTCATCTAAATTTTTACTTTTTCAGCTGTCTTCGAGTTTTACAACGGATTCTGTTGATCCAAAGTTAAAAGGGAATTTTCTTTCAAGGAAAACATATCGAGAAGAAAAATCCATGAATATTGCATGTTTACGACATATTATATTTTGCGATCGACATCCGCCAACAAAAAATTATAACATAACAAGGATGACGAAGAGAAAGTGAGTATGATAACTTTAAAAAAAAAAATTAGAAAAAATATTTAACCGACGCACCGTCACAAACGAAAGAGAAATCGATACGTTATGTTTAGATAAACGAAAAATGGAAAAACGTGTACCCGCTGAAGAAGAATACGAAACATTATGGAGATAAAGACGGATTAAGAGAGGTGAGTTTTCATTACATTTGTTCCATTTATCATTTAACATTCTAACTGTTTAGTATGGCTTCTTACAGCTTCCGTACTGAGGTGTAACATGGTATTGTAATTTGTAGACAGTAGAGCTGTTGAAATTTAAACGTCTCAAGTAAGGTATTTTGAGATATGTGCAGTAATGTAAGATAAATTATGATTGGGAAACTCACAAGGGTAAAAGAGGAACGTGCATGTAAAAAAATCACATAACTAACTTTTCAGCTAAATTTTTGCTTTTCAGCTGTATAACGGACTCTGTTGATCCAAAGTTAAAAGGGAATTTTCTTTCAAGGAAAACATATCGAGAAGAAAAAATCCATGAAAATTGCATGTTTTCGACATATTATATTTTGCGATCGACATCCGCCAACAAAAAATTATAACATAACAAGAATGACGAAGAGAAAGTGAGTATTATAACTTTTATATTTAACCGAAGCACCGTCACAAACGAAAGAGAAACCGATACGTTATGTTTAGGTAAACGAAACATGAAAACTTGTACACGCTGAAGAAAGAATACGAAACCTGAATGGAGATAAACACTGCGGATTAAGAGAGGTGAGTTGTCATTAAAATGTTCCGTTAATCTTTTATTATTCTGTTGGTTATCGCTTAGTAAAGCTTGAGTACTTAGGTGTAACATGGTATTGTAATTTGTAGACAATGAAGCTGGTGAAATTAAAATGTCGGATGAAAATGTCGAAATCTCGAGGTTAGCATACTCGATATGTCGACTTCCGACATCATAATTAACTATTAGTTAGGTATTCCCTGCGGATGAAGTTCTTAGCCATGAGAGCTGAGAACGAAATTCACAGAAATAAGATTACTATCTCGAGTTTAACATATACTGGTTATGTCGAGACGTTCCTACACCTATGTTTTTTGTCGTACTTTTACACTTTTAGGGTATTTTCTGATCCGTGCAGTAATGTTAGATATATTATGATTGAAGCTCAGCAGGGTTCAAGAGGAACGTCATGAAAGAATACAACATAAATAACTTTTCAGCTAAATATTTGCTTTTCAGCTGTCTTCGAGTTTTACAACGGACTCTGTTGATCCAAAGATTAAAAGAAAATTTTCTTGCAGGGAAAACACCGAGAAGAAAACTCAATGAAAATTTAATGTTTTTGACCTATTATATTTGCGAACGATATCGGTCAAAAATAATTGATAACATAACAAGAATGACGAAGAGGTTAGTGAGTATCATAATTTTTAATAAAAATCAACTTAGACAAAATATGTAACTGAAGCACCGTCACAAACGAGGGAGAAATTCAAACGTTATAGTAAGGTAAACGACACATGGAAACTTGTACACGCCGAAGAAAGAATACAAATTACCTGAATGGAGATTAAGACGGATTAAGAGAGGTGAGTTGTCACTAAAATGTTCAATTTATCTTTTAGCATTGTGTTGGTTATCGCTTATTACAGCTTGAGTATTTAGGTGTAACATGCTGTGGTAATTTGTAGACAGTAGAACTGGTGAGATTAAAATGTCAGAAGTAAATTTCGAAATCTCGAGGTTAGTATATTTGATATGTCGATTTTCGATATCTTAATTAACTTTAGGAGTAAGGTATTCCATGTAGATTAAGTTCTTCAGCCATGAGAGCTGAGAACGAAATTCACAGAAATAGGATCACCATCTCAAGTTTAAGATATACTGGTTATATCGAGACCTTAATACACCTTTGTTTGTTTGTTGTTGTTTTTGTCGTACAATTACACTTTAGGGTAATTTGTGATGTGTGCAGTAATGTAAGATATATTTGGAAAGCTCACAAGGGTACAAGAGGAACGTACATGAAAGAAAATCACATAAATAACTTACCAGCTAACTTTTTGCTTTTCAGCTGTTTACGATGTTTACAACGTACTCTGTTGATACACAAATTGAACGTGAATTTTCGTTTAAGGAAAACGTAGCGAGAGGAAAAAATCAATGAAAATTGAATGTTTTCGACCTATCAAATTTGCGATCGATATCGGCAAAAAAGTGATTACATTACAAGAATCACGTAGAGGAAAGTGAGTATATTTTAACTTTTAATAGAAATAAAATTAGACAAAATATTTCACCGAAGCACCGTCACAAACGAAAGAGAAATCGAAACGTTATGTTTAGGTACACGAAACAGGGAAAACTTATATACACACTGAAGAAAGCAAAAAGAAACCTGAATGGAGATAAATACGGATTAAGAGAGGTGAGTTGTCATTCAAATGTTCAATTTATCTTTTAGCATTCTGTTGGTTATCGCTTATTACAGCTTGAGTACTAGGTGTATCATGATAGTGTAATTTGTAGACAGTATACAAAGCTAGTGAAATTTAAATGTCGGAAGTAGAGGTCGAAATCTCGAGGTTAGCATACTCGATATGTCGACTTACGATATTGAATTAGCTCGAGGAATTAGGATTCCCTGCGGATGACATTCTTAGCCGTATTCATATTTAACATATAGGCCTACTCGTTATGTAGATTATGTCAATTTACACTTATATTTATGATATTTTGTGATGTGTGCAGTACTGTATGATAAATTCTGTTTGGAAAGCTCACAAGGGTAAAAGAGGTACGTACATAAAAGAAAAACATGTGAATAACGTTTCAGATTAATTTTGTCTTCAAATTTATACAACGGATTCTGTCGGAAGGAATAAGAAAGGAAAGGACACGTTGCTTTGAGGGAATAATGCAGTGGAAAATTGATTTCGTTTTCGACTCATTATATTTATAACAAAAGTTAATAACATAACAAGAATTGCGAAGAGGAAGAGAAGAATTTAAATGTTATATTTTGGTAAACGAAACACGGAAAGGTAAGCAAACTCGTACACGATGAAGGAAGAATATGAAAACTCCACTAGAGATAAAAACGGTTTTAGAGAGGTAAGTTGTCCGTAAAATGCTTGTCATACGTCATTCGTCATTTAGCATTCTGTTATAGTTGAGGATTTGTTATAGTTTGAGGATTTAGGTGAAACATGCTTGTGTAGTTTGTAGAAGGAAGAGGCGATATTGAAATTTCGGAAGAATAACGAGGTTAGCGTGCTCGATATGTCGATTTGCCGTATCCTAACTATAGCTTTAGAATATAGGCATTTCTTGCGGGTGGAGTTCAAAGCCATGAGAGCTGAGAACGAAATGAACAGGAATGTTCACCATCTCGAGTTTATCATTATTTTTTGGGTCGACAAGCTCCTTTTCCCTCCCCCTCTTTTTAGTGTGCCGTAAATTTTCACTTTTATATTTTTCTTGATGTGTGCAGTAATGGAAGAGAATTTATGGTTACAAGGCTCCCAGGGTAACTAGAACATCAATTAAGAAGAAATCAATGAATACCGGTACTCTATGCTCTATACGCTATGAATACTATTTCGTTACAAGTTTGCTGTTCAATCATTCTTCGAACATATACAACTGATTCTGTTGGTGCAAATATTTCATGGGACATGTACCTTTGGGGAAAAAAACGAATATTGAGTGTTTCGACCCATTATTTCCTAAAGGCATCGAAAAAATTGATAACATAACAAACTAACTTTTGTTCAGTTCAATTCAACAGAAGCACCGTCACCGTGAGAAGTTAGGTCATATTTTGGTAAACAAAAACATGGACAGGTCGACATCTCGAATTTAGCATATTTGTTTATGTCGACACGCTCATTCCCCTCTTATTTAATGTCGTACGTTTAAGGGTATTTGTTTTCTTTTTATGTCTGAAGGCTTACAAGGAAGGACAAGAGACCAGAAAGGGGATTTTTTTTGGGGGGGGGGGCTCAATGTTAAATTTTACAGTTATTCTTCGAATTTGAAGTGAAAAAGACTCATGCTATATTGAAGGCGAATGGGGAAGCATTTCTTCAGAGCGTAGGCGCCATAACAATATCCGTTATAATTGGTGAGGGAGGCCTTTGGTTGGGGGGGGGGGTTGCTGGCAAAGTGTGCCGGGATAATATAATCAACACAAAATTAGAAGAAACACAAATGTATGTCGGTTGAGGTAGTTTAATTATAAAGACCACATGAGTTCCATCTCTTCGAAATGTTTAAATAACTTTAAAAAAAACTTGTCCTTTTTAGGACATTTTTTGCATTGGTGGTTTCTTGACAGCAGTGCCGCAGTCCCGGTTTACATTTTCGGCTGTGGAGTTTGTTTAACACAAGCGACGTTGTACGAGCGGTCCAAGACGAGGTATATGATCTGATGTGCCTCGATGGAAATTCTCTGCAGAACTACACAAAAGAAAAGTAAATAGGTATCACCTTCCAGGTAAACTTGGATAATGCAGTTTCTAAATTGAGAAATGAACAATGTGTAAGTATACCTACGCAGCAGGGGAACCCCCCCCCCCCCCCCCCATTCCGTATATATAAGGTAGAAATTTGCTCATATTGTATACGAGTAAACTTTAGCGCTGCTGGAGGTTACTCCGCCTATATCCCTGCCCAATGCAACCCACTATTCAGTAGTAGGATGTGGACATTCCTTTCCGACCAAACACAACCTTGCGTTATCCCTAATTATAGGCTTATAGCCTATGTAGGCCTATGCCTATGTACGCCTATGTATCAGCACCACTTCGTCTTTCCTGGAGAAAGAAATCCCAATCCTTAAATAGTCACACCCTTCCTTTATCTTCTATCTGCCCTTGTCTTCGTGCCTACAGTCAGCTGTATACTTACTGTACCTATGCTGGTATGACTAATAGCAAGCACTCCGTCCCAATCGAGCAACGGTGTATCTCGTAAAGCGGAGGAGAAGTTCAATTCCATCCAGTCTTTCAACAAGTTCTGTTAGGAATAAAAAAGAAACCGAAATGTATTTCATAATTGCTTTAACTACGAACAATGCATGCTACAATTATAAGCTGTTATCCAATGGGTTACTTTTCTATTCATCGTCTGTATAGCAGGGCTGCAACATTTCTTTGGTACTAGGTGGCCAAAAGTCGTCCAGTGAGGGGTCAGATGGGAGGGGGACGTTCCCTACCACATTTTGGTAAAATGGACGGTGCTTAGATGCAAAATGATGCTATGTTCAGCAACTTTTGAAACCATGTAAAAATGCATTTTTACTGTTGAGGTTATACAGCATGTACACGTTATATATTTATTATATATTGATGTACTGTATGAATTTGTGTCATATTCTGGCTGCCAGTGGGGGTGGGAGGACGGGGGCTGATCCCCTAATTTTATTCTAGAGAAAGACACACAGAACCCCCTGAGAAGTATAACTGCTGGCGGTTTCTTTTCTAAAGCAGTATTGTTAGAAATTATCTCACTAGAAAGTTTCTCTGCCCGTGAGGTGAGGAAACTTTGTAAAACGTTGTCATACTCCAAGTTACCAATTTGCAAAAGGTTTTGCGGTACCTTATAGTTTGTAATAAATTAAAAGCACAGACGATTATACTACAAAGCCATACCCTTTATATCCATCGTTGGATTCTGATAAAGTTTTTGTGCATCAATATTGGCGTCATTTGCGATCTGTTGCCAAGCTTCATGGATGGGGTTTTGTTCGTCTAGCCAGGACACGAATCCTGCTGGTAATTCTTCGTTCTTAATGGCTTCAACACTGCATAATAGTCCGGCTGAAAAGAAAAAGACAAACCAAAGTTTTTGCATTGTATATTGACACCGCAAAGACTTCTTTGTGACAACGGCGAAGCTATAACGGGATCGATTCTGTCCCCAATGTTGAGCCACCGCCTCCATTCGTACTGGAGGAAACACAAGGTGATATACACCCCACCCTCCACCATCCCTTGCCGGACAACTTCTGTCGCAAGTCTGTGTTTGGGACGCGCATAATAACATCTTCAATGACAGTCACATCATCCCCTCCCCTTACTGCATGGGGTATTATCTAATTAAAAACTCGCTTATTGTCCTGGGTTATCTGGGCCAGTCAGAACCTGCAGGTAAGTACTGTTGTAAGATATCATTTATTTGTCCCACTGCAAGTTGAAACAATGCAATACTGGCGATTTGGTTTAAGTAAAATATTAAACCATCATTGCATCTTCCGTTAAATAATGAAACAGAAATGGTGGCCACTGGCAGTTAATAGCCTTATGGTTTATAGTTCTCACCAGTGGGGTTCTGTAGGACCTCGCCATACCGGATTTGTACCTTCGTCACCCAATCGACTTGGTCTTCCTTTGGTCGGATATTCCGTGACAGGCTCTCTAACTACGGAAAATATAATTAGAGGAAATGAAACAGTTTTTAATCCAAATTTGAAATGGGGTTGCAGTGTTTATGGTTCAGCAGGATACAATGTATTACCAACGAGCACGCCCCCCCCCCCACCTCCTCCTCCTCCTCCCACTGGTAATTAAATTTCATATATTTACTCGCAGACCTTTTGAAATCCCCGTCCTGTTGCTTACTGATTTTTCTTTATGAATCTATTGAGGATGTGGTTCCTGGCAGGGCATGCGGTCACAACAAATATGGTTATACGTACTACTAATAAAACGTCGACAATTTGTATGATTGGAGGGTTGAAGCTGGTCTCTTCATACAGGAGGACATACGTGCCTAGCAGTGCCGTGATCGTTATCAAATCCTCCCGCAAAGACTGGACCTTGTCGACCAGGACTAGAGGGATTGTCGTCTGGATGACCTGGTCATCGGACAGCACTATGTAGAACAAAGAAATATCGTAATGAAAAAGTTGCGTGGCATCGCAGAAGATTGCTTAAAACCACGGGACTCATCCTTGAAGGGGGTGGGGGGGGGGGGGGGGGGGGCAAAGGTAAGAGAAAAAGTGGAGGGTTGCAAAACTCCGCTAAGATGTATTGCATTTTGAGTGAAAACGAAAAAGTTCAAAACATAGACTCACCAGATCTTTTAAAAGCAGAGATCTCCGGGTTATTATCCGCGGGTAATCGACTACTTGTAATTCCGATTACAATGGACAGAAGCAACACTAACGTGGTTACAGTAGCAGCCATGGTGACAAACGGTCTCAAGCTCTTATTATAGTTATCTAATAACTCCGTAATAAATTACAATGGCGACCAGTGACGGGTACTCTCCAAGTTTGACTTACTGAATCGACGCACTGGGCATCCGCCGTATCGAGCCTGAACAGCATGTAATGCACGGTTCTGATACGTACGCCTTTAAATGTCTCAATAACTCAAGGTGTGTTATTACACAATGTCATCAGCTGATTTAAATTTCTACCGATTCATATGTAAATTATTAGCCTTTACAGAACGTGGGTTCGTTACCCATATACACAATACTGATTTAATCACAATTTATAAGCGAAAACGCAACACACATACAAAAAAAACCCCACAAACACTCACACAATAATAATAGTTAGAAGAATGAGAAAACAAACTAACACATGCACACCGGTCCCAAAGGAAAAAACAGGTGCACGAAATCTAACATATAGCTAAGTACTTAATTTAAATCTGTTTAACATATGATTGGCCTGTACGTACATCTCCTAAATGGACGTTCCGAATAAGACAACTGATACAATGGAAACCTGCTGGACATGGAATTCAAATGATTTTTCTTGATGCTTTTCCGCAAAACAAAAGTACCTACGGAGGCCTATGTGAGCCTTTTGGGATTTCAAGTTTGCATGAAAGGACCCTGAAACATTTACGCCCTTTCTTGGTCAATTTAAGTCTCCGTACACTTCCATAGCCGGATATTTATAAGGAGAATCAAATTTGTTGCAGTTTGCACTACTTCTCCCGCAGTGGTACCAACATGGCTCGGTTCATTATCTACGTTATATATACGCTCTTCGGAGCCTTCGTCGTTCCATCATTAGGACTACCAGACTTTGGTGCAGGTAAGTTACCCTTACATAAAGAGGACGTCGTTTTTATAAATTAAACGCTTATTTTATTACTACACGTTTCGACTCCCCCCCCCCCCACCCCCATCCCCGATATGGTTGGTTCGCACTATTTACATGCTACCGTCGTGCACGTGCTGCAGGGTTCGGCCATATTAACATCATTTAAAAGTCTCGTATAGTTTATCAAAATGCCAATACGATGATAAAAGCATTGTTTAGAATGGTTGTCTCACCAGTCAACGCAATCCTCTATGGGGCTGGTCGACATCCACCCCTCCCTCCGCCATCACCCCTTCCATCCGCCACGCAGGGATTTTCGTTCGCTGCGGAGCCGTATACATAGAAAAATTCCTCAAAACAATATCCCTTCTTTAATATGGCTATTGCCTTAATGTAGACGTGTATTCGATTAATGCTTTCAAAGCTGTTTGTCTCTCATATAGTATTCGATCAAATTTTCGGAAGAGACATCAACGTAGATGATCCCAGGCCGGCGTATCGGCAGATGCTTCAAGCGGACCGAGTGGCACTCCTTCGAATGGATTTAACTGCAACTCTGGTAGAGATAGACGCCATTCATACTACCATATTAGCGAGATACTCGCAAGTTAAACCCAATGGACCCGTTTGGACGGATATGATTGAAATCCTCAACTATGTAAGTTAAAATGTCGATTATTAGCAGAAAATGCCAGTAACGTCGTTACCTATACCCGATAAGAGAAAAGTCAAATATCGGCTGCCTTGGATATAAAACTAAAACTAGAATTTTGAAAAAGTTTGGAAAGTTTGTAGGCCTACTTTGTTCTTTTTATCAACTTCAAATATTACAGCCTACCTACCACTTGTTCTTTTCTTTGTTTTTCACAGATTGATCAAATTGCTACAACCCTCAACCCAAAGCTACTGAATTTGAATGACCTGTCAACAGCGATGTACAATGTCAGGGTCAGTTCTGACACTGGTTCTGAAGGTAATCTCACAGAACATGTGTTTGCATGTTGAGAGGTTATGTTGCGCAATGGCATGTTACGCCCTAGCATGCATCGAGTGTTTACATGTTTCATACGTTACGTTACGCAATTGCATGTACCATGCGTTTGTGCATGTTTTATATATGTTATACAGTAGAAAGTCTACTTGCATGTTTCGTGTTACGCAATAGCTTACATATATGCACGCACTAATGTGTATCGACCCTTAGTAGATGCTAGAACAATTAGAAATCACAGGTTTTACTGTAAGCCTTCCATGTACTCTCCCTCCCCCCCCCTCCCCCATCCCAACCCCGTTCCTTTCCACCGGTATCTCTTCTTAACCCCTACTAATATCGCACTAGTTGGTGACAGACCCTAAACGAGCCCGTGTTCCATCTTATCTCTTCAACGTGCACCTTTTACGGGCCTTTACAGCAAATACGCGGTGCTTCGTTTTTCTCTATACTTACAGATGATATCTTGCAATGTGGCTCATTCCTACAACACTATGGTTTATTTCCATCTGATGTGAAAAACATAGAGGATATAACTAGCAAAATGAGGACCGTCTGGCTAGACATCCTTCAAGATGCAAGAAACGAGGCAGGTCTTCTCGTTAACAGCTATGAACTCTCAACATCTGGTAAGATCCAAATAAATTCAGCGGGTTATTGTCGATACCAACGGCTATGATAGGTTTAAGGGGGTTTCAGGCACAATTAAGTGTTTTTTGTTAGTAGAGAAAGAACTGCGTCTAATTTGTTCTGCGTCTAGTTTGCAAAATAGCATGCAATGTTCTATAGCGATGAGGGTACCGGAACGTTTCAAGCATCGTCCAAAATAAAATTAACAGTATTTAATTTAACTATACAGACTGGTCAAGTTTCCGCCCAAATATTTTTTTGAACAGTCGATGACGTGAACGAACAATGCATGTGAACCAGCGCAACCTATTCTTCAACAAATGTGGACTTTCAATACAATTTTGACTAAATTCGAATTTTTGTTTTCGCCAGAGATCGACGAGTACCTTGACACCATTCGATTAGCCCAGAAAATCACAAATTATATTCTCTTGAATTTTCAGAGAGATATATGCGAAATGGCTAGGTAAGTGTAACATTACGTGGTAGACCCGGTAATTATGTCTTTCTTCATGTTTGGTACACCTTAACGAAATTTCTTCTCCCAGCTTCACAAGTGGTAAGATTTGAAATCCTGGCAATGGGTTGTTGGATCCTTTTCCCATGTAGGTATTCTGATATGTAGGGTCCCCCATGTAGGGGTTGCAAATATGAGTGTTCGTCACCCCCACCCCACCCCACCCTAGATAACGCATGTTACGTTTCTAACCGTTACTAATGCACATTCGGTCTCCATTATTGATGTATTTATTTTTTGCTTTCCATACTGTAGAGGCATCGAAATGCTATTCAATAACAACGGTGGATCGATAAGTGACGATGGGTCCGGTCCACTGCTTCAATCTGGGTCGGCAGAGGTTGATGTCGACGATCCGTCGGGAACTGCTGGTGGCAATGATGTACCCGGATCGGGAACTCATGGGTCCGGTCCAGGGCAGTCGGCGGCTGTTAATGACGACGATCCATCGGGAACTGCTGGTGTACCTGGATCGGGAACTGGTGGTGGCAATGTTGTACCTGGATCGGGAACTGATGGGTCCGGTCCAGGGAATGAATCTGGGTCGGATGCTGTAAATGTCGATGATCGGTCGGGAACTGCTGGTGTACCTGGATCGGGAACTGGTGGTGGCAATGGTGTCCCTGGATCGGGAACTGGTGGTGGCGATGGGTCAGCTCCAATGAGTGGATCTGGAACGGGGGC
This sequence comes from Apostichopus parvimensis, assembly GCA_000934455.1. Taxonomy (NCBI): domain Eukaryota; kingdom Metazoa; phylum Echinodermata; class Holothuroidea; order Aspidochirotida; family Stichopodidae; genus Apostichopus; species Apostichopus parvimensis. Next base: position 20,611 of record KN894482.1, read on the forward strand.
TGGCGACGGAACCAAATCAAACGCAGCATTGACTCGGGAACTGATTGTAAAGGAACTTCTTTCATACATGGATCGTGAAATGTAACCTCAATTTGTCTTAAGTTAACTGCTCATTGTCTTTATGAGAATAAATTAAAGTACAGAACCATCTAGTGAATATTGGGAAACCATTTCTTTCTAGTATTCCGTTTTTCTTCTAGTTACAAAAGAGCGCCCCGAACTATTAAGAAACATAATGTACGTATAAGGTTACAGCTGTAATTTCACGTTAAAGTGTATTCATGACCAGCAAACTTCCCCGTTTAAATCACGAGCCCCAAGCACTTAGCTTCAGGCGCGGAACCAGCCGGGAATTTAATAACGATTGTATGAATAGTTTCATGACACCATTTAAGCCTCCCGTTTCGAATTTTAAGGGGAGGGGCCACAAAATTTCATTGACATCCGTTCTAGAGAGTGGGGTTAGGGAAGGGTTTTATCTCTTAAACATCTCATACGACATTTCCCTTAGCCTTGTGCCACTTGCAAATACCCCCTCCCCGCCCCCATTTCACCAACTAATTCGGGTTTTGACATCAACACGTAATACGTAATACATGATAAGAAAAAGGAGGAGCAAAAGAAAAGTTTCTTTTACGTACATTAATTTTCACTCACAGAAGTGTAAGGGCGCCCTCGTTTTTAAAAAACAAAACATATTGGACTGCCGAGGTTACAGAATCCGAGGTTTCAATTACAGGTGAACAAACTCTATATTGGAACCAACATATTGCTTATTATGCACTATCTGTACTGTTACGTAAAGTGAATATCCCGATATCGTCCCTTTGAAGGGAACTGATACTGTGCGCTTGATCCTAGTAAGAAAAGCCGAGAAGCGACAGCCCTCACCTGATCTTCTACTAGTCCGACCAGTACTACCACACCATTTCACCTAGAGAGTCGGTTAGGCCTACAAGCAGGGAGTAGGAAGCGTCCAAAAAGTGGGGGCGGGGAGCACAACATCAGAAGGGCACTTTCTCATTCCACAACCACCACTCGTTAAGCTATAAAGCTATACACACCGGCCATATCCAGGGGCGTATCCAGGATTTTCCACTAGAGGGGCGTCAGGCATGAATGATCGCCGTCCTGGGGGATGGGTCTAAGGGGAGGGGTGGACAATTTTTGCTTTCGAAGAAGGGCTGAAATGCAAAATGGTGCCATATGTGATCCATTTTTCGACCTTAATAATAAGCAACATTTCCAGTAAAAATGGACACAAGATGAACAATTTAGTATGGCTGGCATGTCACTTAGTGTTTGTAAAACTTGTGACCGACTGGGAAATCTGGTGATTGCCAAGTTTCACCATCAAAGCCTTTAAGAAATTTAAGAAATTTATGAATTTTACTTGAGTTTTTTTTTTGGTGACGGCCAATAGGGGGGGGGGGGCGCCTGTTGCGCCCCCCTGGATACGCCCCTGATATCACTTAAATTTATATGATGTGTTAGTATGTTATTAATACTATTATGGTGCACGTGAATAATTAAAATGAAATATTAAATTTAACAAAGGCTTAAGATATCCAAAAGACAGTTCTTCGTCAAGGGGCAAATTTTATTTGCCAATAGGGAACATTTGCTATTTGGAAAAAAGTGTGTGGGGGTGGGGGGTGGGCACGTTCCCCCAGTGCCCCTCGGCTCATACCCCCTGGTTACAACTAGCAGCTCGATCCCTGCTCGCACCATGTCACAGGTCAGATGTACTACCAGCAAACCAGGCATGGCCGAGACTGGATCAAGTTGTTTGATTTTCGAGCCCAGGGTCTATCGTGGGTGACTTTCCCTAAAAAGTAGGTTACAAGGAAGTGTCAGCCTGATTAAACATGGAAGGAAACAGAAATGTGGTGACATGTCGTGGATGCAAAAGCAAAACTATGGAAGCCCCTGAAAATACCCACTTCATAATCCTTAAATAAACACTTTAGCTTCTTCATGGCCGCATTAAGTTATTTAAATACACTCATAAACTTAATTAGCCTTCAATATCTTTTATATTAATTTCAGGAAATTTAACTTCCTGTATTGTAACGAGTCATGACTTTAGTGAATAAATTTCATTGGGTCAGAAAAATCACTGGTAATGTCTCGACTCATCAACACTCGTAGCTTCCTTCAAATACTCACAATTGAAAGTCACTGAATATGACTATCCATATTTTGTTTTGTAAAGCCCAAGTGGATATGTAAGGATATTAAAGTTCAATGTGGTTATTTAGTAACGTCATTGTATAATGTGGATAGTTGAGACAGTTACAAATTTATTGGTCTTTCCATGGCTTCCGTACAAAGACCAATTCAGCTCCGCTACATAACCCACTTTACAATCTCTCAGCACGCCTTGCTTCATAAACTTGTCAAAGATCAATTTTGCAGATAAGTCTTTGATATTTTTGTTAGTAACGAGTAAAGAATATCCACTTTTTTTGCCGACAACTTAATAAACTGTTGATTTTTGGCCACAGCATTGGGTGGACCTGCTTGCACCCCTTCTCGGTGTTTCAGTGATACAAATCAATTAGGAGAACATCTCACTCCGACGTAGGCTATATCACCTAATATAGGCTATGCCTAGCCTATGCTACGCCTAAGTAAGAATGAAAGTAAAATAGCCTGGTCCTAGGCTATCAAGGCCTATGCCTATGTATCCATCTTATACTAGCCTATTCCTAGGCGAGGCCCTTACATTTAGGCCTAGATTTTCTTAAATATTTAGTCATGTAACTCAGTCGGTTACTTGACCAAATTTCACCAGAATGAGATTATTGTAACTAAACTTCTAAAGGTAAAAAGGGTGAAATAGTTCATAATTTTTCCTCTAATACAAACAAAACAGCCTGATGATATAGGCCTATCCTAGCTTTGAAAATTTTACTGTTCAAGCAAGCAATGAAAGTCTATACAGACCTCAAATATTGATATTCAATAATGCAGATCTTGTGCTGTCATGAAGTCAATATTTGTGTAGGATGTTTTGAGGGAACGATGGCAGTTTCTGTGGTGGCATGTTTGGTGCATTCCTTAGGAAACTGAAAATATGGCATCTTTTTGTTGTTTATTAACTTAGTTGATTGTATACTTTGAAATATAGCATTAGGAATTGAAAAAAAGTGCTGCATCATCACACTTAGTGAAATAAACTTCCTACCTGACCATTCTTCATACCACTACATCCTATATAAATATCACGAATTACCATCTTTCAGAGCATTTTTCCAACTCTGTATAGGCCTAATATAACTTATAAGATCATCCTTCCTGCAATGCCACAAATTAAAGCTGCCTTTTGCATTTAGTCTGTAACTTGCTCATTCTTACTGAGAATATACTCGGAGCAAGATTAGTTTTTAATGAGTGATTTAATTTGGATGCTCTGAATTTGGTTGGCCAGACACCTTGTATAGTAGTATCAATAACATGGAAAATGCTACTTCAAACAATAGAGACACTTCATCCATTTTTCGAAGAGAAACATTGATGGTCAAGAAAATCCCCCAAATTATTGTCAGGAGACCTAACATCTCCCTGGTATTTATAAAATTGTAAAAATCAACTCAAAAAGCTGCTTTGAAGATGCACACAACTGAGCATATAATTATGATGATAGTTGCCACTGGAGTATTAAAACAAATGACATTGTTTTCTTTAATCTGACCAAGATATGAATCTTCCTTCTAAGGTATGTTTTATTTTATTTGATCTAATTTTTTTCAGGCCAGAATCTAAGTATATTTGTCAAAGCAGACCTGGATAATGGTGGAAATTGAATCAAAGTGGAGCACTGGATGCCAACCATTAACCAATAGACCATAGGTTACAGGTAAGTTGGCCTACATAGGTTGAATAATAAATTACTAAACATGCGGGACTGAGTTCTGCAATGAATGATCTTCTAAAGCTAGGAAAACATATCGAGCGGCTTTTTGAGTTAAGTCTGATAATTTGCTTGATGGTTTTGGATACTAAAATGCTCAAATTAACTTCATGTTCAAGTAATAGAATAACTGTAAAAATCTTCTCCAATGATATGTAGAGACAGAGATTGTAGAAAAGTCAGATTATGTCCAATCTCCAAAGCTAGTAAGCTGGCAAAGACTACTAGCAAGTTCCTGACGTTGCAGAATTGTTTTTTTCTCCAGACATTTTGGAAGAATATACCATCCTTATGAATTTGTTATATTAATATGTGAACAAGGAAGGTTTATCCAGCTGAAATATTGTTGATCTGACTTTTCTACTATTTAAATTAATTAAATTCTTTTAAATCGTTTGCAGCATGCCATGTGTCTTGTGCCTGTTTTTCTCCTTTCATTCTGTATGTGTGTGTGTGTGTATACATATATATATGGATGTGTGGGTGAGACTAAACTTTTGAGGGTGATGAAATGTCAAAGATCTAATCAGATTCATTATTCATTACTCACTAACCATTTTTTTCCCCATGAAATATGTATCTTAAGCATCTTAGTTTGGGTCAACAGTGACATTATTTTGATCGATACTTGGTAGGTTTGGTAAAGTTCTCGACTAAAACTTACAAAAGCTACTCAAACGCTTGGATAATATCCTTTTGAAGTTGTAAATATTTAGAATGCTGAAGGGTTCATACATCAAAAATCAAAATGGTTCATCTCAAGATAAAGATCATAGCTATAGCCTAAGACCTTTGAATAATTTATATATGAATGAAAGTTTGCATTGTGTAGATCTCTGTATTGAGATAAATAGTAAAAGAAATTAAACAGACAATGAACATTTTTGCCGCACACAGAAATGGGCTAAAGGCACAAAGTACACTATGGTAGAAAGAAAAGAAATATTATAATGAAATGGTTGGTTTGTGGCAAATTGAGTGTAAAAGCTTTTGCTGGTAATAGGTTATACTGTATCGGAATCTGTTTTGTTTATTCAAATAATGCAACTCAAGGCAGTGACAAATCGGAGGGAGTTGTCTGGAAATAAATTTTAATGTAGTAGATTCCATACATATACAACTGTATGAAGAAGTCTCCTTCAAAAGGTCATCATTATTAATTATTAATAATTAATATTTAATTAATTAATAATACCGTACCAAAATTTAATTTCCACTATCTTCCATAAAGTTCTCATCCACTGAATGGAGAAGATATTGGTGTGTGTTTCATTGAGCATTGTGTGCATATGCTTGAAGAAAGACATGGAGAGGTATGTGGTTAACATTTTAGCATATTTGGGAGCAACATGGATGATCTTAAAACCAACGTTTGTAATTTTTTTCCATGATCCGGTAGTTTTCTTCCCTTTTCCTCGATGCACAGTTTTTGTTCGAGTTTCGCATTTGATAGGTAACTCAGTCTTAGAGCATGCAGCTTGTTGCTCTATTTTTGGTAACTTTACTCTACTATTTGAAAAATAATTAATTGTAAATGTGTAAATTCTTTACAACGGAATTCAAAGACTCGCTACATCTCATGGTGTATTTCATGAAATGAAAGTATGCCAGCAATCTAGATCACTCCTTTCTGCAAGCCAGATCAACTTGAAGAAGCAGGTAATGAGATTCAGCACTGTGAACAAAATGGCAGAATCAAGTAATAATACTCTCACAAAGACTAACTTTTGTCAATAAAAATGACGAGAAAAAGGAATAAAAATGAAACAAATTGTTCAATTTTATCCTGTTGTATCAGTATTGATCCCAAATTGTGGCATGCTAATATTGCTAAACTTTACTTGGGGGCAAAACTCAAATTCTTTTAAATGAAATTGTCTCGGCCACATGAGTATCCCACGATCACTTTTACTGCAGTGGTGTACTAATCTTGTTTCAGTGTAAATGAATACCTCTGGACTTAAATTTGATATTAATCTCTGTCGATGTAGTCCCAAGCCCTCCATATGAGGGGAATTAAGTTAGCAGCTCACAGAATCAGCTAGTTTTAAACTTTAACCATATATCATCGCTGGTGTGAAGCCGCTTAGCTGTGGTATTTGTTAGCTCAATTTCCGAAAGTCAGACGGGGATGATATTTTCATATCTAAGTTTCTGAGTAATTAAGTTGCTTGTAGCAACCCGGGTATTATGTTTCCCCCTTTAACACATCACGTCTCCCGTGCTACTGGCCGAGGACTAATGAAATCACATTGGGAGTATACATTGCAAGTCATCATTTCTTGATGAGGCTCCTCAATTCTCAGAGGGTGCTAAGTCAAAATATGTACACTGATCAGCAGTTCTCAAGGCAAAACTATCGGTTACCTATGGTGACACAGCGTGTTCAGTTCCTAGACTTTTATGCATGGCGTATTAGACGAAAGGATTTGGGTTTGGTAATGGCAATTGAGGCCACGAATCCTTCACCCATAAATTGTGCTAGCTAGCTTGTACATATACAATTAAAGTTTTTTTATAAGCTAAATCCCCCATGGCATTGATTATTCTGTAAAGCCCTGTATTATTTTTGGGATCATGTGATGGAATGTACCAGTGTGAAATTAGCTGTTGGATATAACATAAAATTTGACGGCAAGTTTGAACACAAAAGCTTTTGGCTCACTGTTTATATCATCCGTACCACACTAAGGTGGTGAAAGCAACATGAACGGATACTGAATAAAGATTACAAAAATAACACAAAGCATTGAGCAATAGTTACTTTAACCAAAAATGGTCATATTGTTTTTTTTAAATATACAGTTAACTTCTATAGCAACATATATCCCAAGTTGTTTACATTTATTTAACTGTCACTCACTATATTAACATGGTGTGGCTAATTAGATATTTCTTATTGGTTGCCATCTTATAAATTGTATCAATTTTTCTGAGTTGCAGATGTAGAGCTGTGTGCTGTTAAAGGCATTGAAGACTCACCCCAAACCGCGTGCGGTGCTCTGAAAAAGTTAACTTTCCGTTGCTTGCAAGTGAAGTTTTCTGCTTGTCGCTACAAAATGCAAACAATAATGAAACGCGATACCTTGTAACTTTAGCTGGGTCGCTGTATCGTTTGTACACTGTGCTGTGGGTATTGACCGCAGCTGTATGTAGTGACTGTACACTAGTGTCTGATTATGGAAGGTAGCAAGCTGTGTGCGTATTTTCTGGGATCGATGGTGGTGTCTAACACTTCTGTTACACCTCATTTGAAACTAGGTCAGATTACCGGCATTAGACGTTTCTTTTTGCGCGAGTCTTCACACCCTTTAAGCTCCTCGTCTGTTAACCCCAAATTCATCATGTTGATTCTTTGGAGGTTTGATTAGTGCCAAAAAGTATGATTCATATTTTGGAGTAAAATGGAGAGATCCACCATGTTTGATGAAAATAACCGATATTTCCGATTTGAGATGTAGATTTCTGTAGCTTATAGGCATGGAAGACTCGCCCCAAACCACGTTCGGCCATCTGAAAAAGTTAACTTTCTGTTGCTTGCAAGTGACGTTTTGTTTGTGTCGCTACAAAATGCAGACAGTTATGAAACATGATACCTTAATTGTTATCTTGAGCTGGACCTGAGATGTCCATCGCTGTATCGTTTGTATACTGTGCTGTGGGTATTGACCACAGCTGTATGTACTGACTGTACACTAGTGTCTAATTACCGACGGTAGCAAGCAGTGTGTGTATTTTCTGGGATCGATGGTGGTGTTTAACACTACTGTTACACCTCATTCGAAACTAGGTCAAATTACCGGCATTAGACGTTTCTTTTTGCGCGAGTCTTCACATCTTTTAATTGCTTGATAGATAGTCCAGGTGAAAATTTATTTTGGATTAAATGAAAGAAACACATTTTAACTTCATCCAGTTGGAAGTTGCATACATTTTCCAAAAAGGTTTTTCAAGAAATTGATACTTGAAACTGTCTCATTTTTTACAATAGGTGGAACTTCAAGCAAACAGGTGTGATATCATAGTCATGTACACTGACAGCAAATTTTTTTGGCTCTATTTTCTTACCTGTATTGTTTTGACCTTGGATCGGATAGGGTTCAGACTTTGCTTTAGGGAATGTGAAGTTAACAATACTCCAAACAAAGACTTTACAGTGTATACATATCTTCATGATCTCTATTTTTGATGAAGAAAATTGGGAGTAAATTTCCACAGCAAGTTGGGACAATTTCCGAGTGTTAATACCACTCTGTACTGTCCTCCCGTATTATGCATCAAAGCACTCTTATTGACAGTACAAAAAGTTCCTAACGTCGTCTGTGACATTACCTATGAGTATTGACACACTTGTAGCGGCGTTATTTGACAGCGCTACTGTCTCCGTCAACTACCCTTAATTACCCTTGTGGTATCGCTAGTTCGAACTTACACCACTTCGGCTTTCGACTTTGATCGCTCAACACAACGAGCTACCAACTAACGTGAATCGCCTAAATTAATCGCCTACATTAATCACCTTATTATTACTCTCTATCGGATTATTCTCATCGAGTTGGGAAACGTTCCTATCCGACCGCTTTTGTTTTATTTTATTTTGTTACATAAACTTTTTGTATTTGTGAAGGATCTTAACATACTTTTAATTATGGATGGACTCTGTATTTCCTATTAAGTTATTTCGCAATGGACCGACCCGGTGGACCGGACTTTATTTTTTGCAGTGCTAGACGAACTGGTGAGTAATAATTTTGTTTAAATTTGTTACAGCCAAACACTTACTATAGGCTTATCAGGATATTCCATCCAAGAATGTTCTACTTGTTTAGTAATTGTGAATTGTCTTCCCATAAATTCTCTTTGAAGAGTTAGACCTGCCTACAATCTTGAACCAAGTCTTTGTGTGTTTTAACATACCTACAATGCTATTATTATTTTGTGGGACTGTTTCAATTGAATTCTTTTTTTATCTGTATCGATTCTTGCCTTAATAATAAAATTCTCCTCCTCTTAATATGTGTCTACACTCAACCACAGTTATGAGTGACTAAGCTAATCTTTAGGCATGCAGTAAACAGAGACATAAATAATGCGGTTTGAAGACTTTGTACACTGTTTTTTTTTTTTTGGAGTTGATGGGATATTCTACTGAATTAATTTCACATTCTTTGGTGACAGTCGCCCACTGATAAATGAGCTTTCCAGAGCAATGAGTAATATTTAAGTGTCAAAGTTTTGAGATATTTTCCTCATCAGATGCCTGTAAACAGCTTTGACAGATAAAATGGCATATTGAAAAATATTCAGTTTTGGAGATTTATGGAGATTTGAATGGAAAGTGCAGGGAGAATGAGAAAATAAAAAAAAAGTTATCAGTTTCAGGGACTTAAGTTGAATATTCTTAATATGAGGTGTAATTGATCGTAAAAAAAAAAGCAGAAAAAAAAGGGGGGAAAAATGGGCATGAACTCCATGTCAATCTCTCACAAGGACAGTTCAATTGGATTAACGGTCATCATCAACACTGCGCCAAGAATTACCAGAAAGTTCCCTCCTGGGGTTTCAACCTTCAATATCATTTCTGAGTATTAATGAAGGCAGGTTAAATTAGTTCATCTGAATCAGATGCCTGGCTTAGTGTCCAGCAAGAAATTGATGTTGTTTACACCAGACCCTCTGCTCTGTATCAGACCCTTGTTGAAGTTTTCTTTACCAGAGGGAAGGGGCAAAATCATAAGCCATGTGATGTGCAATGCTGCTTTTCAATGCATACTTACAGAAACTTACTATTCTGTCAAATTACCTGTGTAAAGAATGAAAATGGAAGTTTAAACTGTGTAATAGTAAGTTGGCCTGACGTTTCGATCCTAGCAGGATCTTCAGAGGCTAAATGACAAGTACAGCCTCTGAAGAAGATCCTGCTAGGATCGAAACGTCAGGCCAACTTACTATTACACATTCTATTACACAGGCTCTCTATAGTGGATAAGCAGTTTGCTAACAGTTTTATTTTATTTTCAAATTTTAAACTGAGCGCAGTCGATCACAGTTCTATCTCTGGGTCCAAATCGCATGTTTTGTGTTTATATGTTCTGTATTACAAGTTTAACTCCGGGAACGCTAGGTTAACCATGCATGCTTGCGGTCTCCTGTGTAAACATGGCCTAAATGTCTCACTAAGTGAAGATTCTTTGAGGGTGGCAGTAAATTCCTTGAAGAAGGATGAATATGAGTGATGAATGTATGATAATTTGACTTTTGTATAATTGTATATATATTACACATACAATTATACATCAAATTTTACATTTTAGAGGAAAGGTTACTAGCTTGTGGGAACATTCCAGAAATGATCAGTAAAATGTACATATCAACTATAAGTACAGTATAGCAATTTGTGGACAGTTTTTGTCAAAACTGTTAAAAACCCCAAATCAGTGATGGAGCACTTATCAATAGGACATCATTTAAAGAGGAATAATAAAATCAGGAAACCATTCATTATCAACCTGTTTATCTACATACAGATTGTGTATTGATCCAGAACTTACATTTTTGTGTGTGACCTTTGATGATGTTTTTCATCCTTACCACTTGTAAGCCAGTATGCTCAGTTAATCTGTTAAGTACATAATAGTGTATTGGTTTCCATAATCAACTACCAGTCAAATAACTTTGGTATTTTTTTTTCTTTCTTAAATCCTTTATTGTCCTTCTTTTACACAATGAAGGATTACTATCGACCAAGTTAAACCTCAACATTGTATACTTAAGCTTACTTGAACTTGTCTGGTGAGAATGGGTTGCATTCCAGAGATTGACTGTGAATTTTAACACTTAGCTTACTACCTTCAAAGATTTACCGGCCAGACATACACTGCCGAGCGCTTTTGAAGTTTATTTGAACACCTTTCCAGGTACTTTCTTTCCCTGTAAAGAGTGGTCTGTTTCTGTAAATGGTGTTTGTCGGTGTGATTAGTGGATTCACAGCCCTTCTTATACTGTGTGGCTTGGTGTGGTATATATTCCTAGAAGACTATATATTATACTGTTCCGGTAATGGCCTTAGGTTTCAGTTCAGAGAAAATCAAGACCTCCGGCCATTGAATAATTTTCATTTTAGAAGATTCTGATTTCCCCATTTTTAATATTCCATGGTTTAAAATATTCCTGTTGCAAATGTACAAACTCAAATTTTAAAATTTAAACATTTATGGCTATGTCTTATTTTATATGATCTTTGACTATTTCAGCTAGTCTTAATGATATGGGATGAATTTTAAATATTAGAGGATGTTTTCAAAGATCAATGGCTGAAATGAATATAGATAAGACCACCATTTCACTGATTTTCTTGGTATTTGCCACCATCATTTCAAAAGTGAATTATTCATTGTGTATATAACATAGTAAAATGGCATCCAAAGGGACAAATTGATATCCAAATACAAAGGTGTACAACTTAACTATTTTTTTTGCTTGTAAAAACTTTTCATACATGTAACATTTGTGTTTTATGCACTAAAGATTCACAAACCCTTACAAACTGCTAGGTACACGATGACCGACGACATTAACACTAATTCTTGCATAATTTTACGTTAATTGTCTCACACCTTTGTTGTCTAATCTCATGCATTTTAGGGGGATGCATGGCAGTTCTCCCCTGTGACCAATTAAATAAGTTAAATACAAGGCACCTTGAATATTTCAGGATTCAATTTGGTGATTATTGTTTTGCATAAAATGGCTCCCAGGAGATCTATCACTTGTGGCTTCGATTGTACTTTGGTCCACGATGGCTGCACGGAGGGGGTCAGTCGGAGTATCCAGTGTCCTCTCTCCCATCCTTGCAAGTATTAAATTACAATTGACTATTTGTGGGTGATTTTTATGTTACACATAATTTTACCATTGTTCACCCTGGTATATCGGTGACTCTGCAGGAGGGACAATGCTATTTATAATTAGAGAAAAGGTTTGAACATAGAACAATACAGCATCTCCAGGAGGTTGTCACAAAATCTGTCACTGTTTTGTTCTGTTGTGAAATTGACAAAATCATGTGTAAAGAAATTTAGTCCTAGAGGATAATAAGAGCTCTAGTTGGACCAGGGAGTTCTTACAGAACTAAACCTGAGTTTTCATTGCAAGCTTGTACTATATTTAAAGATTGAAAAGGAAAAGATGTAAAGAGTCAGCTAAAAATACTGCAAGACCAGATTGGGTCCAGACCTGCTGAGCGACTCAACCCAGAGTTTGTGAGGATAACAATATTAGTTTATTTTAATCAATTAATCAATACATTGCTGTGCAGTCATTCAGAAGCTACTTTAAATGATGTTTGGTATCAGTCCTCATGTTTAGCAATGTTTAGCAAAATGTTTCAAAACTACTTCTAATGCTCAATAAAAATGTTCTCCCCCTCCAAACCATCCAAAGACAGTGAGGAATGTAAACTTATTGTACACAGCTGTCTCAGTGTGGAGAAAAATTGTAGAAGGGTACCTGATCTAAAACAATTTATTTGGATGAGTCAGCATGTGTTTAGATACCATACATTATGATACTGACAATATAAAGGCTTGTCCTTTTGGTTCCAACTCATCTTCTACAGTCCCCCAATCTCACTTCCCATGCTCCCCTTCATGCCCCCTTACTGTCCCCCTTCCTTTTCTGAAGCATGTAAAATTTTCTGAAAATGCTTTGTGACAATATAATGTGACAAAATTGTTTGTCTTCTGTGACCAGTTTTGGTGTGTCCAAAACATAATATGTAGTAAATCAATTCAGTTTGATAATATCATCCCCCAAATATCATAGTATAACCAAGAAAACTTAAAAGGATTAATACGCTTGTAACATTTGTTTACATTCTTTCTTTCTGTGGGCAATGCTGGTGGTGCAAATGTAAGTAGAGCTGTAAAGAAAATATCTTAAGCTGCATAAATTGGGTGATTTGAAATTTGCTATAAATAATAAACAAAACTGAAAAAGTAATCTTCTACTTTAGTCCACAAACATTGCATCAGGAATAATGACATTGAGGCAGAAATTTAAAGGTTTCCAGACAAAAATTTTGATGTGATACATTTGAATTTTCTGGAGCACCAAAATTTGATATATATTCTACCTTGGATTCAAGACTCAAATGTCTGTTTTCCACACTGTGTGTGATACAACACTATATGATACAACACGATACTTTATAAACAAGGGTTCACGCTGCATGCTATAAATTCATTTCTAACGTTGTAGTACTTTGGACGGAATGTTTACTGTCTGCTATTTTGCAATAAACAATCGGAGTATGTTAAATTTTGGATGTAATAAATATTAGGGATCTATATAAAAAAACATTCAGTTTGCTTAAAACTTCATTATGTTCTTCATGTGATATATTGCAGTATATATATTCAGTATTAATTTCAAACACGATGCAAGCAGAGCCCCTGTGAAGTGGAGACTATATTATTTGATGAGTTGAGATGAGGAGAGGGAATTTATAGAGACAGAGTTTTGACAAGAGAGAGTAGTTTTTGAAGTGTTCGTGTCAAAATTGTTTCACGGCGGAATTGTAAGTATGATCAAAAAATTATATTTGGTTGTCATGTGTAGCTCGTGATTGACAGTTAATTGAGAGTTTTAACTTATCATAGGTTCAAATGACTTGTAATGGACTCACCAGACCTGTATGATTTGCAGCCAACTGAGGTTGTACTTATACTGTATGTGTGTCAGTATAGGTGAATCCTTAGTTTTGAGTACATGACCAAGGCGTGGTAACTTTAGGGAGGAATGTTTGGCACACACACACACCCACACACACACACACACGCACACATGCAGATAAAACATGTCCCTCCCAACCTTCATCTAACGAAAAAGACCAACTTTTTTTTTCCAAAAAAGGGGAATAAAATGCAAAAAGTGTGAGAGTGACCCCTTGTTGAAAAGTTACTATTACCTGGCTGAGGATATCTCAGGAAAAGAGTATGTAAACATTGACCCCCCACTTACCCCCCCCCACCACACCAGACTGCTGTATTCACATTGTATAACCTTTGTTCAGCAGATTCCTATAGCAAGTTGACATACACGTCTAGGCATGTATAAACTATATAGTCGTTGCATATTCCTTTATCGATATCACATATGAATATTTATATTGATACATGAATATTTACACTCAGTATTACTTAACATTAAATTATGACAATGAGGTAGCCTATATATGCTGAACTTTGATGCTTTTATCGAGATGCAAGATTCATTTGATAATCAGTTTGATAATCTACTTGATGTTTGATTGACGTGTTGGCAGTCATCAGTCAAGAAAAGAAAAACATCCATGAGCCATCATTAAAGTAAAAATGCCATAGCAATGGGACCTAAGAAAAGAAACCTTTGTGTTTACTTTCAAAACAGTTTCAACTTGTTAGAGTGCCAGTAGCTTAAAGAGTTCTTCTCGAGCCACTGAAGCATTTGTCGAGTAAAGACTTTTACCTATTTGCGGACGGAATTTTTTCCCCCTACGCAACTCATCACAGTACTCACCTGTATAAGCAGTTACTACCAGAGAGAATAACATTTTAAATCCGTCTCAATTGTTTAATCCTCTCGGCCTGAGGAAAGTCTATGGACTAGTTATGACACAGACTGCCTTGTGACTTCCTTGTCCAGATGTCCATTGTCCGAACAAATCTGTAAAGTCTACATGAGGTGATTTTATAAATCTGAAAACTAAACTTTGTCCACTCACATATGGATGATCCCCACTGAATCAGTGGCTTACTTAAGTAGTTGTGATGTTGTAAGGGAGTCACTTTCTTACTTTTTTGTCATCACTCTCTGCTTCTGGCCCTCCTTTCCATACCTGCAATTTGATTGAGCACTGTTTCTTGTTTAAAGTGTTTGCAACCACTTATTAAAAGAGTTCATTACATATACCACAGAAAAACATACATTAAATTTTCAATGGTCACTGAGCAAGTAGAAAGCAGTTGCTATTTTCCCTCCTCAAGAAGTTGAGCTTACTCCATCCTATCCATTCCACCCCAGCTCTCACCCCTCTTGCACCCCTAAAACTTAAAAGTTTGGTAAAGGAAAATTAACTTGATTTGCCTGTTATTGTAGGCCACTTGAATAAAAAAATTATTTTTATGCTGTTTCTGTCCAGTGGTGTGCGCAGGATTTCAAAGGTGGGAGCAGGTTGCCAAATTCAAAATCCCCCCCCCCCCCTAACTGAGTTATGTAGGTGGCATGAATCTTGGTAGGGTCAAAGGTGAATAAAGGATTTTATAAAGGAGGGGGTGTGGCACTCAGGTTGTTGAAGCCAACTCCTCCCATGTAGGGGATCTGAGGATGCCCCCAGGAAAAACAAAAGTTAAGATGTCAAATTGTGCTTTCTGTGGCATATATAGGTTAGGTCTATATTTTAGCTATAATGTATGCACATATCTTGTTAGTTTGGTTTAATAAAGGTCATCAGTAATTGCCTGTGATAAACTTTCAACATGCACCTTATTGCCACTGTAGTTCTCTAAAAATCTGATATGTACATCAAATTGTCTATTTCAAACCTCTCTTAAAGTCAGAATCAGAACCAACCTTTAAACAGGACAAAGTATCTTTGAAAACTTCTAGAAATGTTTAGTGTGCTAACTTTCGGGGCTCATACTTAAGTGAATGTTTACCTGCCTTTATGAGAATCATGTTAAAATGCAACGTTACTATACCCACTCAAAAGACGTACTTAATTACAAAGTTTTGCTATCCTGTTGGTTTCTGTAGACTGTTCGGCATCCTTTGAGTAGAGTACTAGTCTAGAAACCAAACCTTCCCATGCCCAGAGAGTCTTGTTAGAACCCAATTGTGATAGATCACTCCAATTTGAATCAAAGAACTAACATGATGTTGCTGATTTCCTTCTGTTTGTTGTCTGCTTCTTGAAGCCAATGAATTGTGTTGGCATAAGACAAATAAAGGGGAAAGAAAATTGCTGTGGTCATTATCACCTGCTGGCTCTGAGAAAAACAGCTTGAATACTAGGAGGATTACGGAGATTCGGATGGTTAATGCAAACAGTTGTGTTAAATACCATGTAGTAAAGGCCTCAGTGGCGGAGCGCCCATACAGTCAGAGGGGGCGGATGCCCCCCTGACGGACTCAAATGGACTGCTGGCGCCCTTTTCAGCTTTTTACCACTTTTTACTTATTCGCGATTGTTGACTTTTTTATTGCGCTCTCA